>VUQI01040107.1:0-18367 GCA_015106735.1 Paratilapia polleni | reverse complement strand
AAAAAAAAAAACGGTAAAAACAGTTAACTAAATGTAAAGAATTTACAGCTGAAGAAGTGCTAGTTAAAAAAAAAATTTACCAACCTAAAAAAAAAGCTAAAAATAACACTGACTTTTGGATAGCGCGTGGTGTTAAATAAATATAACACACTGGAACGTGAGCAGCGTGTCGGTGAGTCTGGTGATGAGCGGCTGCAGCAGCATATCTGACAGGCCTAGATAAAAAGCCAAAAATGGTTGGGAATCACTGCTGTAGTGGTTTAATATGAGATCTTAGTAAGATCTCTGAAGGCCTACCACACACTGACAGCAGGCAACAGCACACACAGAATGCAAAATGAATAAAAGTAGGCAAAGACATCAAGGTTTAACACAGTCGCCACGCAAAAAGAAAAAGTTAAAAGAGGACAAACTGCTTTTTGACACAGAGGATAAGAGATAAACATGTTAATACAACTAAAATGCTTCCTTCTCCCCTGTATCACACACACACACACACACACACACACACACACACACACACACACTGCACCAGTATAATAAAAAAACAACTGAGCTCACAAAACTACAGTGTAAGCAGGTTCAGAGCCTGCTTTTTTTTTAATAGTTCAAGTGAATCCCTACCCAAATAAATGTTAGTGTCACCTTTTAACAAGTCACCTGTACACCTTTATTTATTTATTTTATTAACCTGTATACCTTTATAACAGAAGTATGAGTTCTAACTTTATTTACTGTTAGCTAATTATTTACAAACCTTTATCAACCCGTTTTACACGACATATCTGGGTGATGACTGTGGAGAATCTGATTATCCATTTATCAACATATAAACTATAACTGTTAATGAATGGATTGTAGGGTCTTTACCCTAATATATAAAGCGCCTTGAGGCGACTGTTGTTGTGATTTGGCGCTGTACAAATAAAATTGAATTGAATTGAATTGAATGGATTACCAATCACAGCCTAATAAAGTATAACACATCAGTAACATCCTTAATAACATCCTTAACATAGCATCATTAGTTATAGACATAAGACCACTTAGAGGTGTTTGATTACCAGCCCACACTCTGTACAATATTTATATATATATAAATATAAAATAAATATTGTACGTCTAATTAGGAAAAAAAGAGTAAAAACTGTCTTTTTTGTATTGTATGTGGGGGGTTTCTACACTAACGTGAAATATGTGGTTTATGAAATGACAGGCATACAGGCACAGATATATGGTCATTTTCAGTCAATTTGTGGTTGTTTTGAGTCTCATTTTTGTTGTCTTATGTCTCTTTGTGGTTGTTTTGAGTCTCTGTGGTAGTCGTGTGTCTCTTTGTGCTTGGTGTTTAACCTCTGTGCTTGTTTTTAGTCTCTTTTTTGTTGTCTTATGTCTCTTTGTGGTTGTTTTGAGTCTCTGTGATAGTCGTGTGTCTCTTTGTGCTTGGTGTTTAACCTCTTTGTGCTTGTTTTTAGTCTCTTTTTTGTTGTCTTATGTCTCTTTGTGGTTGTTTTGAGTCTCTGTGATAGTCGTGTGTCTCTTTGTGCTTGTTTTTAGTCTCTTTTTTGTTGTCGTGTGTCTCTTTGTGGTTTTCATTTTCTTTGTGCTTGTTTTGAGCCTCTTTGTGAGATTTTGTTTCGTGTATGTATTTGGATCACTTTTGTTGTGTGTCTCTTTAAGGTTGTTTTGGGTCATTTTGTGTTTGTATTTTTGTGTCTCTGTTTGTTTTTGTTATTTTGGGTCATTCAGTGGTTGTTTTTCATCAATTTATGGTCACTTTGTGGTTATTTTTATTATTTTGTGGTTGTTATTAATTATATGTTTTGACAGCTCTGACTTAAGGGCCTCCTGACCCATCATCAAGTTCAGGAATTTCACTGAAACCACTGCATTATGATTTATTTAAAGTGTGCAGAAAATAGTCCCTGACCTCTAGAGACTCTTTAAGCAGCTATGCAAATAAATAAGAATAAAATAAACAGAACACAAACTGAGATACAATAAAGTCATATATTGTTTTGATTTAAAAGGAGATTTTATTCCAGCTCAGTGGCTGTGTGAGTGTGTTAGTACTGTTCATTTCATTCTTAATGTTCAGTTAATGGCTGCAAGCTGCGACAACAATAGTTCCAAATCTGCTGAGGCAGAAATGAGCATTATATTTTGATCTTCTAATGCGATTCACATGCTTGACACGCTGCAGGTTTCTCTCTCAAGGATGCACCACTGACACCATGTGGGGGAGCCAAGTATTGCTTCATGGCAGACATGAGAAAAGAATCCAGGTACCAAGAAGTGTGAATGTTCATTTAGCTCTAACCTTTTTCTCTCCAGTTTAATGGCTTTGGGATTGTGATGTAAAAAACAATGAGTCAAATCACTCTGAGGTCACATTTGGAAGAAATTATGTCTTACAGCCACCCAGCAACATTCTCTATGTTCAAGACACCTAAAGTGGTCTCATCATACCACATCATAAGTACTAAACCATTTGGCATTTTATGATGAATTAATATATGTTACAGTGCTAATTCTTAACCAATTAACCAAAATATCACAGTATATTCATGTCACGTCAGAACCTTTTATTTCCTAATGCTCTTTTTATTTCCATCTGTTAAATATTGTTTTGTTACATCAGTGGCTGCTGAGGAAGCCCTAGGGTTATTCCTTTTTTTATCCTTCCACCATGTCCTCACCCAATGATCCAGGATGCTAACATCAATTTGTCAAGGTAGAACCTACTTGAAATGTTGCTCTGATGCGAGGTCCCGTTAGAGTGCTATCAGGATGACTGAATGGTCAGTGCTCACAGTGCCCCCCACCCCGACAACAGCTTGTGAAATTTGCTACTGGCTCTGATGTCTCTGTAGTTGTTAAACATGAGTTATATAAATTGGTTTCGGGTATAATTTTTGTCTCAGAGATTAAATCTTTTATTTGCTGGCTTTGCAAGAGGCACAGTTAATGTTCATAATGTACATACTAATCCAGCTGAGGTTAACATTTGTCATTAGTGCAAGTAAAAATCAAGAAACAATGGCCACATTGTTTTTCATCAAAGAAGAGCCTAATACATACACTATATGTACAAAGTATTGAGCCACACCTCTTAATCTTTCAAGTCAGGTGTTTTCACTCCCATTGCCACAGGTGTATAAAATCAAGCACCTAGCCATGCAGTCTGCCTTTACAAACATTTGTGAATGACTGGGTCATTCTAAAGAGCTCACTGAATTCGAGCGTGGTACTGTAACGGGATGCTACTGTTGCAACAAGTCAGTTTGTGAAATTTCTTCCCTCCTAATTTAGATATTCCACCATCAGCTGTAAGCGGTATTACTGCAAATTGGAAGCGTTCAGGAACCACAGCAACAAAGTGACAGACCATGTAAAGTTACAGAGCGGATAGTGTGTAAAGTCCTCAGCCCTGCTGACTCAACAACTGCAGAGCTCCAAACCTCCTCTGACATTAACATCAGCACGACAGCTGTACCCCAGGAGCTTCATGGCATGGGTTTCCATGGCATGGCTCCTGCAGGTGTCGTGTAGGTGGCCCAATACTTTTGGCCATACAGCGTAACTGTCCAGCAGAAAAATAACTTTGACTCAAACTACTTAGGTCTTTACGAATATGCAAATGAGAACCTACAGGCTTGCTATAATCGAATCTAAGTGCTGATTTATCTAGCATCTTTTGTGAGGTAAATGCCCCGTCTGGCTCTTTAGTGCTCACTCTGGATACACTTATTAACAGATTTTCAGTGGTTAATAAGTAGAATGATCAGTGACACTGAGCCATCTCTTTGTGCGTTGCATATTTTTTGTTTTAAACTTAATCTTACAGTTCATTTTTATCTTGTTTTTTAATTTTCCTTCCTTTGTAACCCTGTTTTGAAAGATAAATTAAGTTTATTTTTAGAACTAAAAAAAGAAATGCCTGTTCTGAAAATGCTGAAACATTCCTTTATTGTTTCAGAGAACTACGAAGCTTCTGGTGTTTGTGCTAGAAGTCTATAACAGCTACACTGACATGCAGACTGGTTCGTGTTGTTTTAAGACTGATACTTAAAAAACATTTACTAGTTTCTATCAGTTCACATTTCTTATTTTCTCCTTCCAACCTGAAATGTATTCAGCTAACAATAATAGTAAACAGGAAACACATGGAGCAGGTGAAACCGACAAAAAACAGATTGACATTCAGAACAGTTTAGGACCCTTTATTTTGAGCAACTCTCATTTAAAGACAAACGTAAACACTGCCAGTGATCCCCCAGTTTGAGACATTTTTTTAGGACATCTCAATGACAAAAGGAAGGAGGGTCTGTCAAGGAGAGTCTCCTTTAAATAATACATGTTAATCTGCAACAACAACAGACCAGGTCTACTTTAAAAATCCACATTTGTACTGAGCAAAAAGGACTTTATTAACAAGCTCACTGCATGAACTGTTTAAAACAGTCAGATTTGTGAAGCCTTCTTCTTACAGAAAAAAAATGCTTGAGAGAGCAGGCTTCTGGTCTGCTGTTGTCTGGAAGGAGAA
The DNA here is from genome assembly GCA_015106735.1 of Paratilapia polleni. Lineage (NCBI taxonomy): Eukaryota > Metazoa > Chordata > Actinopteri > Cichliformes > Cichlidae > Paratilapia > Paratilapia polleni. Next base: position 13,821 of record VUQI01040107.1, on the reverse strand, counting down.
GAAACAGTAAAATCACAGATTTCTTTCCTTTTACAAAAGTTTTACTAATTAAAAAGTGATTTATGAAACGGTTCTTAATTGGGATGTCTGACACATTCCACAACAGTTCTCTCATTTTCTAGAAGTGGAAAAGTGTGAAAAATCCCACACAGGGAGGAAGACAGTGAAGAACTCCTGCCACAATCACTTCAAAGCAAAACGTGTAGATTTCTTGATTTAACTGAATTTGTAAATCATTGCTTTAATGATTTCGTATTAGCTTTCACTTTGGAGTGATCTCTGTTTGATCTAAACCACCTGTCCTGTTTTAACAGGAAGTGCTTCTAAAAACGTCACTCTGACACGCCTTTTAGTTCACACTGTAATCCCTTAGGTGGACACACTGTTCATAGCTCTCCTCGCTGCAGGATTTTCCCAGGATTCATCAGGTTGTTTGGGTCGAGGGCGTCCTTGAGAGTCTGCATGACCTGGATGCCCACCGATCCCAACTCCTCGCACAGCAGCGTCCTCTTTCCTAAACCCACTCCATGCTCCCCGGTACACGTACCGTCCATGGCCAGGGCTCGCCTGCGGGAGGAAAACGCTTTTAAACAGCAAAAAGTAATGTTTTGAAGTTTGCTGAAGCCACACATGCGACAGCGGTGGACTCACAAATTTTTCAGAACTCTTCACTTTCTATTCACTTCAGCGTGGTGGTCTGTGTTGTCCTGGAGACACTTACTGGAGCAGAAGTACCACACGTTTTTTAAGTACTGGTGTTAATATGTCAGTATGTCCGTGGACTGAACTTACCAATGCCAATATGCCTGCAACCACATAGCTACATATGTTGTGAACCTCCACTGTGCACATACATCAGCACAACAACACGCCTGGCTCATATGTTTCCAGGTTCATCTGTCAATTGGCAGTGGGACAAACACCATCTTTGCCATTAAAATTTTCAATTTAGGATTTAATATACTTTTATAATGTCGTCCAGTACAAATACACTATATTTTAGAAGACTGGTGTTGTCCTTGAACTAATTGGCAAGAGGGTTTCGAGTCTTTATCTAAATGATAAACGTCTAAGGCGGGCCTGATATGCAGGTATTGGAAACGCCTGTTTCCAAGAGTTGACTTACTTTATCCACCGGAAAAGTAAACAGAAAAAGGGGACCTATTATGATTATTTTCTGTCATACATAAACACACTGTTACATATTAAACATGGCCAAAGTTTCAAATAATGAGGTCAGCGCATCTCAGACTTCAGGCTGTTTTGGGTTTTTTTCTATTCTTGGCTCTATATGATGTCACAGAGGGCAGATATCCCCAATATGGTCATCTCAGGCACACAGCTCTGGCTGGGAGCACAGAAGCTCCACCCACCAGTTGTTCAAACCTTCTGTTTGGGAAGGGACAGCCAATCAAAAGAAAGCTGGTTTAAAAGGAGGGGGGAGTGAGTTAACACAGTTTCATACAATTCAATTCAATTCAATTTTATTTATACAGCGCCAAATCACAACAACAGTCGCCTCAAGGTGCTTTATATTTTAGGGTAAAGACCCTACAATATAATACAGTGGATGAGCTGCTGCTGAGATCTATGTAAAGTGAATAAAGATTATTTTGAACTGTCAATCAGGCAAAACTACTATAATAGAGTCCAAAAATAAAAATGCATACCTATTTAAACAGTGCTAATCAGAGCTGTGGCTTTCTTCCATCTAATCCCCTGTGCCACTACCCTATGGGGTCTTACACTGACCCTGGTAGAGCTGGTGGTGTTTAAAGTCTTTCAAAACAGATTTTGGGAAGATTGTGTTGGTATCTAGCTAAAATCCTCCATCTACGGACAGACAACCCACAAGCTTTTGCAAGACCCAAGACTTAAACGTTTGGCCCTCTGGAATCAATATTAGCTGAGAGAGATGGGTGAGAGCGTGATTCCAGAGGGGAGGAATTGTTTGAAGATAAGCAAGCGGAGTGAGAAGGATTAGGGGAAGTGTGGGGAGGATTAGGGTGAAGAGAAACATGTTGAAGAGAGACTGACAAAGAAGATAATAACAAGGAAAAGTTGCTAAAATGGAGCAGTGAGGCCTGGCTGTCTGACAGGAACATGAGGCGTACGCACTCAACCGTGACTTAAAAAATGGAGATTATTGTTAGTAAGAAACATTTGGTATTCAGTAACATTATGTGTCTGTCAGTGACGTTATCTGATGGGAGCAGTTCTTAAAAGAGGTTTAAATGTAAATAAAACATTATGGCAGCCGTCAGGTGGTCAGTTCATATTTACACACTACAAAACTGTTCACAGGTATTATACACCAGTTAAACTGGACCTCAATGATGACAACTACAATCCCAACCAAGCTTACAGTATATGTAAAAATAAATGCTTCTTAATGGTAATTTGACAATGTTACCATGTAGTTGATTACTTCCTGTACTCGGTAATAACCTTTTCAAAGAAATGTTCAAAAGTGCACAGTGAAGATTGTATTGTAACAATTTTACCACTTTGCTCACCTTAATAACATCTACTAGCTGAGCGATTGAGGCTCCTACCAGTGAGAGGGCAGGGTAGTAAATACATTAGAGGGTTACCTAGGAAACTGGAGCCTGGAATGTCCACTAGTGACCAACGGTCAGCTTCAAAGCAATGTGCAATGAGCCAATCGCTCCCTGTATGGAGGCAGACACAACTATGGCTACATCTTTTATACATCTACATAGATGGGACACTTACTGTCATTGGTAAGTACAGTATTTGGCACCATCAGCAGTGTATCTGAAACCTGAACCTACGTCGCATAGCTGTTCCAGCTCTGCCACAGGGCATGCTGTACTGAAGGTGGACAGTGTTCATCTCCAGCACTTGGTTTACCAACTTTACTGGCAGAAACCCAGATGACAAAAACTAGATTTAAATGTCTGTTAACTACAAGAAAAAGTAACTAATACATATATTTGCATGAATCAAGCACGGACATGAGCTGGGTTCTCACATCCTGTTAATGTCAACCATGAAGCAGTAAACGCGTCGAACGCTGGCGACAATCTTCTGGAACAACAGTGAAGTAAAGTCCTGATTGGTGGAAGATTTGTGAGAAAGTGAGAGGTGACACGTTACCTGGCCAGTCTCTCAGTGAACAGGTGGACCCTGTGCATCTCCTCTGGGTCGCTGGGATCCACCACCATCAGACAGTGGAAATTACCATCGCCCACATGACCCGCTATGGGACCTGAAGGCAGAAAGCACCCACATTCATCACAGTGGAGGAAAAACATGTCACATTTTTACTTCATTTTCTTCTTCTGTGTTCTTCTAATGTGTCAGTGTTGCTGCTTCTTGTTTCTTTTTTTACAAGGTTTGTTGAAAAAGAGATCTGGTCATTGGTATGAAAAATAATCGGGTGCTCCTGGGAGTTTGTTCTCTTCCCCAAAATGAAACTCAGGTTTAAGGTTTTGACAGTCGAGGAAATTCAGCGTGCCTCGCAGATGGTGCCTGATGGAGCGCAGTCAACGCTGGATGTTTGAGGAGGAAGTATTCTGATATAGGTGTACTGTATTGGCTGGTATTCTTTATAAGGTCGCGTTACATTTAAAAAATAAAATGACGCGGTCATTGTTTATTAACGTTTCAGCAACTTGCTGTGAAGATACAGCTTAGATCCACCTCACTGTCGGCCGCAGGTGGTGCTTAAAGTATCATACATTATGGAGTCAGAGTGGCTCTGAGGAACAAACTATGTCATGAAACCATTTTTGAATTACACCAAGATTTACAGTTTAGTACTTCTTGTGATCCAGACAAGGACTGGACCTGGAACTTTATTTTCAGAGCAGCATTTTCCAACTAGCTGTAGGGTGCTAGCAGGGTTAGCATTTACAGTGACAGACAATGATTGATTATAACCCTCTTAGGTCAAACTACCCTATCTACCCTAAACCGACCACTAACCCTACATTTGGAGAATAAAAGAGGACTTTTTTTTGGAGGAAATGTAAATACTTTTTAATTTTGTGTAAGGTAGAATGCTGATTTTTTTTGTCCTCTTCCTGCCAACACTTGGGATAACAATTTTCAAAAGCTAAAAATCACATATACTGAAAACACAGGGTTAGCATTAGGAGTTAGGGTTCAGTTGTTGATAACTTAGACCTCAAAGTGTTTCCTCAAGTGTTGCCTCAAACTACACGTTTTAAGCAGCTTTCCTGCAGCCAGAACCTGCAACTACTCCACTCCACTGTGCAGGACCAAACACCAATTGCAAGAAAGTTTATTCAGATAAACCGGCTGGGTTCTCAGCACTGAACTCCAAAACAGAAACTTCACCAGTGAGTTTTCAATTTAATGACAGGTTTTTATTTTCATGCATTTCTATTATTTTCCTTTTGCATTAAAGACAAATGCTTTGAGGAATACCAGACATTCAAGTGCCATGAATGAACAACATGGTGTAATTTATTTGTGAGTAGACATTTCAGGGTTAAGCCACTGTGAATGAGTAAAGACTTTTATTGTTTCACTCTGAACTGTGCTCACCTGTAAGTCTGTTCTCAATCAGGTCCTCCTTTGTCTCCACAATGATTTGAGGCAGTCGAGACAGAGGGACACACACATCTGTAGAGTAGGCCTAAACACACACACACACACAGGGAAAATAAGGTCACGGTATTGGAACAGCATCAAGTGAATTTCTTCTGCAATCTTTTGGATTTAGAACATTAATAAAGTGAGATATAAAAGTGCCTGCCAGCAGTGACTGTGTTAGTGTAGCACAGCACTGTCACACAAAGCCTCACCGTTAAAAAGCAAACATCTCTGTAGCCACAAACTTCAGCTCTAATGGTACTGAGTTTCCACACAGCAGTGATAAGTTATAATAATGATACTGCCAGGTGAAGAGTGCGTTATCCCTTTGGAGCAGCTCAAATGAACGACCTGAGAGCCCTCTTACACTGTAATATACAGGATGTCTCTTTTCAAACCTTCCTTAGTGTCAAAGGTTTTAATATACAGTTAGGTCCATAAATGTTTGGACAATAACACCTTTTTTTTTTGTCATTTTGCCTCTGTACAGCACCACAGTGGATTTTAAACCAAACGGTCAAAATGTAATTGAAGTGCAGACTTTCAGCTTTATTTCAAGGGGTTTGTTGCATTAACTGTTTTGGAATTACAGCCAATGTTAGGGGTCGGCATCTGAGCCTGCATCCCACACACACACGGTGGAACAGCAGGATGGAGGAGGAAAACTAGCGTGACTGTAAATGACAAAAAAGCACAACAGAGACTTTCACATTCACATGTAAATTAGGTAAATAACTTTTTTCTTTTTTTCCACATTTTCATGGTTTCTTGGGGGTGACACCCTCCAACCCCAAGAAACCAAGTAAGCAAAACACTAGAATGAAATGGGCCAATGAGACACCACCAAACATCGTTTACTATATTTATACACAGGGGGTTCCTCGCATTTTTAAGTGTACTTTCTTTGGAGTAGCTCAGCCTCTACTCTCATATTTCTTTCTCCTACACAAACTTGAAGTTGTATGTATCTAAAACTCGTGGGTGTACTCTTGTGCAGTGTAATATGCTCCAAGCCTGTAAGCCTGGTCTCTGAAACAGGTGACTTTGTTTACCTTGCAGCCAGGTCTGAGAGCCTGAGCAGCGTACCAGGCATCATGACGAGCTTTCCACAACCGGTTCCGTGTTTCCGTATCTCGAGCCCACTGAAAGTCTGACCCTCCGTTGCTCTGAGTGATGTCCTCTGCACAAACACACACACAGACCCTTAATGGGACTTTATTTGTTTTCATTACATCACCATGAACTGTCATGTCTGTGCCTTCCTTACCATCCAAACTTTAGCCAAAGAACGAAAATCTGCCACCACTTAGACACCACTACCATTCTGTGAATACTAAAGCAGTTGCTTTGTCAGAATAAATAAGAAAATAATTTGCAGAAGCATTGCTTCCATTTCATTGTGCATCAGTAGCAAAGTCATAAAATAACTGCCTAACTGGAATTGAAATTTACATTTTCATCACTAAAAAGGCTCACACATTGATGAGTTAAAACACCGGCTTCATTTGTGTGCAAAGGCAGGGCAAATTCTAACCATAATTCAAGAAAGTCAGCAAAAGAAAATGTAAACTGATGCCTGTTTCCATTACCTGTTACCTACCAACAGCTAGGAATTTGTACAAGCAAATAAACATCCAGCCTGTCCCATTAAATCTTTACAAAACTTAAAGACGCAATAAGACGGCCTCATTGAGAGAGCTCCAATCAAACCTATCGACCTCACACTGTCTCATATACTTTTATCAAGAGAAAGCCTGGAGCTGTGCTTGAAGGCTGTAATGCTACTAAGTACAGCACAGCACAGAGCCAACATACTATCTGTTGTCTGTTCCCCAAGATATGGAATTCATTTTGGCAGCTACTAAAATAACATTAACATCAACATTAACTGCAACAGAATTAATTCCCAAATCACATTCAAACCTGAATGTGAGCTGAGCATCAGGAGATATGATTTTTTGGTTGATACTGACAGGGGGAAGCTTTTATTCCTCTACATCCTGGGACCCAGTGGATCGATCAACCAGTTTACAAATAAGTAGATTTTGCTAAAATCCCTAAAGAGATGTGTTGGCTCCATCCCATGACAGCCAAATATTACAACTGTTTCCATCTAGGACAACCTAGAATAATACAGAGGACCCTGGTAAGTGAAATCTAAAACTCTGTGTGCTTAAAATTTTCACAGATACTCTAATGGCCTCATGACCCATTACTCTGCATGTGCCAGATCTGGGAAAACAACACTAAAAATCAACATTTTTCAGGAACTGCTTTAAATGTGAGAAACTTTGGTGTGATATCTGCACACTCACACACCGGTTGTGTTGACCTGTTCTTCAAGACTTCGTTCTGAGCCGTGGAACTCCAGGAACAGAGTTGGGGTCACGGGATAGGACAAAGAGCTGAACCTGTTGCACGCATCTATCATCACATCGTCCAGAAACTCTGGATAACACACACACACACACACACACACACACACAAAGCCGCAGAATAAACACAAGATGAAGGGAAATGTCAGTGAGATGAATCTAAATAGGTCATTCGTTTGCATCATTGCTGTGTATTTTCCAGCTGTCAATAACTGATATTGATCTATTTTTCATAGCTAGTTTTAGGATAAATTCCTCCCTCCTGGATTCTATTACCATCCCACTGCAGAATCGCTTTTCTAAAAACAGATCAATAAAGTTTCATCTCTTCCTTGTTTTGTCTATAAACCCAGTTCCCCGAAGCCCAGTTCATCTTTTTTCCTCCATCGGTCTTCATGTGCCTGCTTTCTCCACCACTGCGCCTTATATTACCAGAGCAAATGATGTGTTTACATGATGTGCAGTGAAGACAATGATTGGAAAGCTCGACTCGAGATGGCAGCTGCTAATTCCAGCTGACTTTTTTAGAACATATCAGCAAGAAATGGAAAATGCTCTTATAATTAACATTTACATGATATGTGCTATTTGTCAGTTACGTTGACTGTTTTCGTGAATTATCTCCTTTCTTTCATGAAGGATGGTTGATTGTATCCTCTGTTAAAGGAGGTAATAAAGGAAGAACTGAAGCACCTTTCATTAGTATTTAGAGGCACTGAAGACAACACTAGCCACTGAAGACAACACTAATGGGTATTTTAAAAGGTTGAAATAATCGAGAAGTATTCCTTAAAATTGAGCCCTCTATATCACAGTGTGCTGTTATTATACATTATTTCCAGGTTTCCTCCTCACCAATGCGAGCGATGGGGACTCCGGCTTGCAGGGTCTGCACTGTGCTGTCTACTGCAGCCTGAACGGAGGGAAATGAGCAGACAGCTGACACCATGGCCTCTGGGATGCCGTACAGGCGTAACGTGGTCTTAGTGATGATCCCCAGGGTGCCCTCTGACCCTACAAACAGGTTCGTCAGGTTATAGCCAGCTGATGTCTTCCTGAACAGGGAAAATGAAGACAGAAACAAAGGTAAGAGTCTTTCAGCCACACAAGGAAACATCCCATTTAGTTGGTGAGTACCTGGGACGTCGGCCCTTCCCGGCGGTGTGTATGATGCTCCCATCAGCCAACACGACCTCCAGGTTTATAACATTTTCCCTCATAGTCCCATAACGCACTGCATTAGTACCAGATGCACTGGTAGCAGCCATACCACACAGAGATGCATCAGCTCCAGGATCTGAGACAAGCGAAGAACATCACCAGTGTTTGTTCAGTTATTTAAAAGATGGAGAAATCTGTGATCTGACAATAACTTTGTATAACCCGTATGAGACATAGTGCTTGGGATCATTGTCCTGTTGCATTTGTGCCAATGCGTGCTTCAGCTGTCAAACAGATGGCCTCACATCTGACTCTAGAATACTTTGGTATACAGAGGAGTTCATGGTCGACTCAATGACTGCAAGGTGCCCAGGACCTGTGGCTGCAAAAGAAGCCAAAATCATCACCCCTCCACCACTGTGCTGACAGCTGGTGTGAGGCGTTCATGGTGCGGCACATTATGAGTTTTCTTTTTTTTTTTTTTTCCTTTCACAATCTCTTGGTATAACTTCTATTGACAGCTGACACCAAGGTAAGATTGGTGATAGCTGTTTTCTCCTAACAGTCCAATTACTATTACTTATTTCTTAGTAATAAAGGTCTCAGTACCACTCAGGGTCCCTTTTTCAGGACATTTGAAGCATAAACAAAATGCACCTAATTTACATCTCCCTCTCTCTTCCTTTTTCTATCCCTGTAAATGTGTGACAACTTACAATTTAATATTTTCGCACCACAAATCCCAGCTTCAAGCTGAGTAGAGGTCCAATCAGCTGTTTAATGCTTTTGTTATTTGAGGTTTTAGAGGTTATGCAGATTTCCAATACCCTTATACATATATACAGTGCTAAACAAATTCACTAACCACTTGTCATAAAAACGAGAAAGACCATCCAGCATCATGAAGTGCTTTAATGTGGACTCTTTCCTTTTCAATGAGTTCTCAACATTTTACCATTTTGCTTCCATTGCTTCGCTTTGCTTGTGCTGCTTGCATTGACAGTTGAGAGAAATTCAACTTTTCAAGCGCCAGTGTAGATATCAGCCCATTAAACTGCATTTATTCAAGTGCTCTAGCACAGCAGGCCATTTGCCAGTGAAATCAAATTATGAATCAGCCTATATGAAAAGTTACTCACAGGAAGACAGCTTGGCTAATGCTAAATGCTAATCAAACCTCAGGCAGCTTACCTGGTTATGGTTGCTATGATGATTATGCAAGCAAAGATACCCCCATCCCCTCCCCTCCCCCAAAACCATGTCAAAAATGTTAAATTAATGCATGTGTGTGAATCCTGCCCAACAGTGTGACTGACCAACAGGAAACCAGAGGCCTGTGTCTCGCAGGTACGCATTGAGGGACTTCCGAGTCACACCAGGCTCCACCGTTACATCAAAGTCCTCCGGGTGGAGATCCACAACTTGGTCCATGTTCCTTACACTGAAGCACACGCCACCCTGAGGGCCAATGAAAGAACCAAACACACAGGACATGACAGGTCACATATGACCAAGACCACATACTGCTGTGGATTGCTGTTACTAATGATGTTTATTGTTCTAAGTGGGAGAAAGTATCTCTGCACGAATATTCACTCTCACCTTCACAGCTCCAACCCCTCCCTCCAAGCCAGTCCCAGTGCCAAAAGGGATGATGGGAAGGCGGTGCTTGTGGCAGACCTTGGCCAAGGCGCTGACCTCCTCCACACAACGTGGAAACACGACCACATCTGGAGGACGGCACCTGGACAGGAGCAATGCAACCTTGTCACTCGCAATTCTTTATACTTCTCCACGCCACCTTTTCTTACAAATATTTGTAAAATTAAGTTTGAATAAATATACTGATGGATTTTTTTTTTTGCAAACATACAATTCTAATAAATAAACACTACTGGAGCCATCGTGACGGTCCACAATGAGGAAATATCTTTGTGCAAATAATCTGTTACAAGCACACAAAATGATAAAATGCTGGTTTGTCTTTAATGGTACCTTTTGTAAATTCCTGTGTTTAAAAATAATTTTAAACCTTGAAAAATCAACTAAAGCCACCAAGAACCACAAAAGCAGAAAGGACTGAGTAAAACTGAGGAATGTTTCCACTAAGCAATCTATAATAATCATCATCATTATCGTTCAATGCATTTCTTTCTTTTATTTTTAAATCCTAGTTTCCTTAGCTCAGTCACCAGTTCCTGTTCACCTAACTGGGCATTTCATTTGGAACCTTGAGAGAGATATCACGTTCAGGTTGAAGGACCACATCCTGTAGTGTCTACATGGCTGTCCTCATCTGTAAGTGGTCTTTACTGGTATGAGCAAGCTTTGAGTGATTGTTGGCACCAGTGGTCAGTATTACATCTTGTCCTTACGACTCTGCTGCAGGGCTTATCGGAGAAAATGGTCTGATGACAATCTGTGGTGGCTGGAGAAACTACCCATGAGGCTTACCAACCTTCTGCTTACATTCCTAATAAACAAAAAGGCCATCTGCACTGACAAATCTCCAACTGACATGGCAAACCAGATGAATGAGCTCATGCACCTCAAGTATGACCAAGTTCAACAGGCATATCTGCATGCCCTAAGAAGTGTCTGGGATGCTGAGCCGGGAGTATTTGAACAGAGGACCATTGGGCATTTCCAATGCCAGTGGAGTCTTTGGGTCCAGCTTCACCTTGACTGACTGCTCAAAGAATTCAGCCAGACATTTCGAAACCCCTCCAGGGCACTTTTGGGCAGGTATTCAGGTATGACCACACCATGAGTGGCACAGACAGTAACGCTGGCATTTGGGTTACGTCCAGTTATGCAGTTATGAACGAGAACTGGCTGATTGTTTCCTGGGTGACAGTTCAGTCTGAGAGGTCCTCGGAGCCAGTGTATCAGGGAATCGCCAAGAGGTACGGTGATGCTGGATAATGCAGACTATCCCACCCCCATATGTCTAATTAACAAACTGAGTTTCTTTTAAACTATACATTTTCTATATTTTTATTTCTTGCATTTAGGGATTACTATGCTCCATCTCCCTGGTGAACATCTAAACCGGGTTGCTTGGAAAACTACTCCTGCAATTATCTAACTTAAATTAACTACCACTTCTCACAGCTGATTTCCAGGAAACACGGGTAAGCCAGAAGAAAGGAAAAAGGAAAAAAAATCACCAGAATATTGAACTCAGTCTAGCCAGAGCAGAGAAAAAGGACCCATCTCAATATGAGACTGATGGATACTTCGTCCACTTTTTTAAAACTAGCAATGGCCTGTGCGCCATTTCTATTGTTCGAAGAAGGTCAAAGTTATATGAGGGACTCCCATCCAAAAAATGCCCTTTAAAGAATTTCAGTGATGGAAGGTGGGGGTCACCAATAAACAGGTGGAGGAGTATGTAAAGAGGGAAAAGGCAAGACTCCCAAGAAGCAGACCACCTCTGCAGATTCTACCACATGGACCTCAAAAAATCCCGTAGTGTCAGTGGTCAGATCGGCAGATTTGCTATCAAGTGTGAATATTCTATCCTCCATATTTTGCTGGATTTTTCTCTGTAGTGATGACTAATGTCAGTTATGATGGTAAGCAGTTTTCTGTGGTCATAACAGCTTGCTATTAGGGATTTTTTTAAATTGTTAATGAAATTGTGATCATTAAAAAAAAACCTAAAATATTCCACAGTTATATTTCTCTTTACATAAAATAGATATACTAGCTTCTTTTCCACACAATGACTTTTTCTCTACTTAATTAAGCTATCAACAACAGGTTCTTTGTCATTATATCTGAGTGCATCTGTTCAGTTAATCTGAGCAAAAATAAGTCTCTGTAGAGGGAACAGCTGAAGAATTTGTAAACTTCTGAGTTAGCAGCAATCTCTTGTAGTAGTATTTTACTGTGTTCAAAGTAGCAACATTTACATCATCCCATGAATGTCTCTCACACACACACACACACACACACACACACCAGAATCCTTATCTTTACAACAGTGCAGTAATCCCTCCCACACAGCACTGTCAGTGAGAGAAAACAAAGAATTTGAAGACGTCACTTTAATCTGTGGTTTTCATTATTTACTGTTCAGGGTTTTCTCCAGTGCATCGTAAGCCGAGTGTTTCAGTCTAACTGGTGATCATGCTGTCTTCGGCCTTTTGTAACACCAGATGTTTGTAGTTGCAGATTCATCAAATTCACATAAGTGCACTTTTAGATCACCTTGTCATGAGCGTTCCTTTAGATAATATCAGCAAAGATAAAATAATAATAATAGTCAAACTGGATTTCATTTACTTCCCACTTTAAGAATAAAGACAGAGTAACATATATTCCAGCATATTACCTTTGTAGGTAAAGCTGTGTTTCAGTCAAGCGTTACTACAGTAACGTGTGGTAAATACTTCAGTGCAGAGGAACTGGCTTTCAACCTCACAAAGATAGTGACATGAAGAAGGACAACATAGAGATTTTATTCTAATCATAAATGTGCTCAAGTTTAAAATAACAAATGGATAATAAAATCAGATTCAACCAGAATTAAATGTTTCTAAAGATGAATGCACACCAACATACACTTTGATATGAACTGTATAAATAAGGAAATCAAAGGGTCTCTCAGACAGCAGGAGGGGAGGAACCACACATATACAGTATGCAATATAGAATCACCAATTAGAAAAGTTCAGTACATGATCTGTGATACAATACTGCATTTGTACTGCGGTGTCACAGTTGTTACACTCATAACTACTGGTGTGCGTCAGTGACATAGAATGAGATGCTGACCTGTGTACAGACTCATCTCGGCCATGTTGCTCTCTAACAGCTTCACCCAATGAGACGCCGTCTTCGCCACATATAGACCTAAATGCAGAGAGCACACCATCCACAACAGCACTCTGTGTAGACACAAATGATTACAGAACAGGGGTTACACACAATATGATACCATCACAACACATTGCCTGTTATAAGATGGTATCACAATACAATTTTTTTTTTTTAAACCAAGATGTCGACAGTGGAAACGGTAAGGCTTCAAAGCGAGACTTCAGAAACCAATGGATGATGTCATGATAGCTAAGTACATCTTTTATTACTGTCTGTGTATAACAGACCATCTGTGTCATTAAAAAAAAAAAAATCCCACCATTTTTTTTTTCAAAGCATACTTTTGACTTCAATCGTCACCAGAGTTGGTGCGTATCTTGATTGAACAAATACTGTCCATTTGACTTGACAGATCATGTATCGTCTTTTCCGTGATTGGCTAACAAACTCTTGTGAGCATGAAAAAGTCAGTATCTCTTGAATGCTTCATCCAGTTGCAACTCTACTTTTAAGATTAAAACGTTCCTTTTTGATAGAGTTTATAGTTAGGGCTGGATCAGGTGACCCTGAACCATCCCTTAGTTAAGCTGCAATAGGCCTAGGCTGCTGGGGGCTTCCCATGATGCACTGACCACTTCCTCTTCCTCACTTCCTTTCACTCTCCATGTGTTTATACACCACTTCCATTTAATCATTAGCTATTATTAACTCTGTCTCTCTCCCATAGTGTATCTTTTGTCCTGTCTCCCTCTGCTCTCTTCTGTTTCCCTTCACCCCCAACCGGTCGCGGCAGATGGCTGCCCCTCCCTGAGCCTGGTTGTGCCGGAGGTTTCTTCCTGTTAAAAGGGAGTTTTTCTTTCCCACTGTTGCCAAG
>VUQI01040106.1:0-11853 GCA_015106735.1 Paratilapia polleni | reverse complement strand
AATTGATTAAATGAGATAATTTGAGCTCCATTGTTATACTGTATAAGTGGAGAAGCCTCTCTGATGTGACTTCTGCAGCAGAGGAATCCACCTGCCACACACACACACACAGACACACACACACACAGTGAAAAGAGCTCAAACGGTTCCACTTTGTACCTCCTCCGCTTAATCAAAGCTTCTCTATTCAACAATTTGACCTTTTGTTCAAAACAGGATTATCACCTTCTCTGGTCTTCATTCACCCTTTCTCTCTCTCCCTCCCCCTTTCTTCTCTTGCCCCTCAGCCCGTTTCCAGGGGCGACCCGCATGACGAGGGTAATTGCAATAATTTGTTAAATGCCATGGTAACGGTGGTTAGATGGGAGGGGTTAAAAAAAAGAAAAAAGAAAAAGAAGAATTGGGTGGTTCAGGAAACAAGTGAATCTCTCATTTTGCCAAAGACAGCGGGATGAGAGGAGGGAATGGTGTGTGTGTGTGTGTGTGTGTGTGTGTGTGTGTGTGAGTGAGTGAGAGAGAGATAGTGTGAACAAGTGTTTGCCCATTCTCAGGGTGCTGGTTTATTGATAATCGTGGGGATGAGGCTGCGTTGAGGTGGGGAGCAGGAGGTAATTTCACTAATGATTAATGTCTCTGTGGCCGTAGCTAAAGACGCCAACACATATGTACGTATATTCATGTGCACACACACCTACACACACACAGAGAGGTACAGAGCTTTCACTCTATCTGCCCAGACAAACAGCTCTATTTGAACTCTCCCTCGGCCTGAAAGGAATCCTTAATTACACAATATTACCCCTCTTCATTGCCCTGCTGTGTGTGCTGTGTCCACTGCTGTTCAGCCCTCAGTGTGAGTGTGAGTGTGTGTAAGTGTGTGTGTGTGTTGCTGTGTGACGTGTAAGTATTCAGTGGTAGCAGCTGTTTCACACATTGTGACAAAGGGGCTGAGGGGGACTCGCTACCCACACATTCACCACACTAATTGATTTCTGTTCAGCACTGTGGGAGAGTTACCCCACCAAACACACACACACACAGTGCATTCCACTCACTCAAGCCCAAGGTGTTGGAAGCCATGAGGAGATGGAGTCCCCTACGAAGACAACACAGGCATCCTGTTTGATTCACTCTCAGGCTGCAAACTAAGTACAGTGACAACCAGTCCTCTACACTGTTGTGTATCACAGCCTCTGGTTCTACTCTTTCCAAAAGGAATCTGTGTTCACATACTTTACTACCATAAATCAAAGTGCCACAGCATGGGTGACTTTTGAAAATGACAGAGAAGTAAATCAAAGTCTTTGGCAGGAACACTACAAATCATCTTCTCGGGTCTATATTGATGTAGCAAATGTCTTGAATTTCCTACAGTGCTACAATGGTCATGTTTCTATTCAATAACTTCACTGACACTTTAGCTAACATGTAGTGAATTATTACAGTTTTATCATATGTTGCATACTTCTTAGGAGGACTACTGCTAAGGGCCACCTGATGAGAATCTGAACTGCTTACCAACATCAGTTATTTGTCTAACTTTCTGAAACAGGCAGACAGTCACACCCACCTCATTCTAAGTCAGGCTAGCTGTGTGGAGGTGAAAAAGTAGTCCAGGTTTGAACTCTCAGCTCTCTCTTTTTCATTTGTTATGTAACTACTAGTGGACCTTTCACATGTACTACCGAGTGCAACTCTGTGAATGCCATCCTGGAGAGACTGTCTGAAAATGTGCATAATTAATCCTGTTTTTAGATGATACAGAGTATGCCCTTGCTATGACTACCTGTTTATCATTCTGCATTCCAGTGTGGATAGATCATATATTAACACTTTTGTTTGTATTTCATCCTGTGGGGAGCACGAATGTCTGTATAAAATATTACGGCACTCAAGCCTGTACAGTTGTGGTCAGAATTTTATATACACTCATCATGGGCATGAATGTCATGCTAATTTTGGGCTTTTTATGATTTATTTGAACTATTCTTTTTCCAGGTTGGAATGATTGTACAGCATACAATCCACACAGGGTCAAAATTATACATACAGGCTCAAATAAATAAATATTTTATATGCATTCACTTAAATCTTTTAATAAGTGGTGCTGAAGGTTCTAAAATGTCTTAACTTGACAAGGCCATGGCCTGTTAACTTCTCGTTAGTGATCATGATTGACTACAACTGCTAGCTTCTTTTTGCCAGCATAAAAAAATACAGCACTCATTGGATTAACCAACACTCAGAACTATGGGAAAGTCCAAGGAACTCAGTGAAGATCTAAGAAGGAGAATTGTAGATTTACACAAGTTGGGAAGGTCTCTTGGAGCCATTTCTAAACAACAGCAGATTCCAAGATCATCAGTTCAAACATTTGTAAGTAAGTACAAGTTATTAGGATAACTTTGCCAAGGTCTGGAAGAAGACCCAAAATGTCACCCTTAGATGAGAAGAAATTGGTTAGGATGTTCAGGAACAACCCAGGACCCACCAAGGCTGAAGAAGCGAGTTTTAGATCACCATTAACTGAGAGGGTGGTAACGAATAAAGAAGACCCTGCTCCAAAATCAACACCTTTATGTTGAATTTGCAGCTGCCCACATGGACAAGCCAAATGCCCTCTGGAGAAATGTTTTATGGTTAGATGAGACAAAGATTGAGCTATTTGGCCACAATGATGACGTGTCCTTGGAGCAATGGTGAGGCTTTCAAACCTAAGAACACTGTACCAACTGTCACGCATGGTGGTGGTAGCATCATGCTTTGGGCTGTTTTGCAGCCAGTGGTACTGGTACATTGCACAAAGTGGATGGAATAATGAAGAACGAGGACTACCTCCAAATTCTTCAACTTCACCTCAAATCAACAGCTAGATGGTTGAAACTTGGACACAGTTGGGTGTTCTAACAGGACAATGATTCCAAACACATATCAAAACTGTTTTTGTAATAGATAAAGCAGGGTAACTTTAAGCTTCTGGAATGGTCTTCCCAAAGCCCTAACCTCAACCCTATTAAAAATGTGTGGACTATGCTTAAAAGCTGAGTCTGTGCCAGGAAACCAACCAATTTAAATGAACTCTACCAATTCTGCCAAGAAGAGTAGACAAATATCCAGCCAGAATTATGCCAGAAGCTTGTTGATGGCTACCAGAAACATCTGGTGGAAGTGCAATTTGCTAAGGGACATTTAACCAAATATTAGTGGGAGTGTATGTATATATATTTGAACCTGTATGTATAATTTTGACCGTGTGTGGATTAGAGAAAATCCAAAATAAATTCAAACTTGTGCACCCAATTCTTGTTTTTTAAAGTCATTCAAGATGTATGCTTTACAATCATTCCACCTTGGGAAAAGAACAGTTCAAAGAAATCATTAAAAGCCCAAAATTACCATGATATTCATTCCCATGATGAGTGTATGTAAACGTCTGACCACAACTCTATATGGATTAAAGAATTTTTACAACGTAGTGCAATATATGAGGATGCACACTGAGATTCCTGATTCAGACCTTACACTCTGACCATCAGGATTTTTTTTCTTTAACAGCAACAGACGCTAAACTGGCTCTAATATACAATCAGGTTATTCACTCTGACTAAATTCAACGCAGTACTTTACAAATCACCTGTACCTCTTTTATAAATAACTGTTCAAGTGATCAGAATGCAATAGTTAGTTTGCTAAACATTTTCTTGTACCTTTACAGCTAAAAGTGTTTTCATTACTGCACTGCTGCCCTGAACCTTTCCAGACATGACCCAGAGGAGGTGCATGTGAGATCGCAAATTTCTGATATAATTGGACATTAAACGGTTTTTAACCTGCCAGCTCAATAGTACACAGTCTTGTGATTTGCGCCAATATGATAATAGAACAAGTAATATTCAGGTCACAGCAAGAGACTGGTAACCCTGCATCCTATTTCCTGCATGCTTTACCCAAGCAGCTCCCTCACCTAAACCAGAGTATTTCCAGTAGCGCATATGTGTCTGAAGCTGATTGTCCCCTGTTGTGTGCTTTATATTCTCATAAAAATGTCACCAGTAAAAGACTGGATGTCAGGGTAGATGACATACTAAGTTACTGCAGTATCAAAGTAAAAAGTAAAAACTTTTCTCTAACTCAGTCTAGACTTTTCATGTGTGACATTTTGATTAAGTCAAATATGAATATTGTAAAAAGCTTTTCAGATTTTGGACTTAACAAGTTTCACACAGTTTATATTTAGCCACTGACAAATCTGTTACATTTAAGCTGATTCTTCTGACAAAATAAGAACCACTCGCTCTCAGTGATTTTATTAGTGTAAAAGCCATGCTAATGAAATGAGTTATGCTTACCCAAAGGGATGCTGTGTTCACTGACAGCTTTGTCTTGTTCACGAGATGGTGAGCGGGCCTCAGTGTCTATAAAAGGCATATGAATCATAAGAAAGGAACTTATACTTACTTTTTGTTACATTTTTTAAAATCTGAGTTTAGGGAACTAAATAAGAGAGTTTTAGAAAAAATCTTTGAGTGTTTTGCGGTTTTTAACAGCCATCCTCCCAAGCAGTGTATGTATCACATAGCTCTAATTACATTTATAACCTACACTGTCAGCTGAGGTCATTTTGCTGTCCTTTTTGTGTGTTCAATGTGAACTTTATTTAGGGAAGCACACAAACAACACAACAACACAAACAAAGCAACTTTGAATAGCAAAGAACATACCTTATTCTAATAAAGTACAGAAAACGGTGACAGGTCCCAGCCTCTTTTAAAGTAAAGCTAGAGGTTTTTAATTCCTAAAAGGAAATTTGTATAATTGGAAAATATTAAGCTTACCACTGAACACTTGTTTCTTCTATGAACATTAAACTTCTCTTGTGAACAGTACCTTTTTTATGAATGTCCGCCTTGTGCTGCACTCCATTATTGACTACTTCCATGACATGCCCTACTTCTGGGGTTTTCCTGTCCTCTGATACACACACGTGATTTTCCGTTGGCGCTCCTGGTGACCCGTTGTTGGTTACTTCACTGTCCTCTAAGCATGTCTCCTCCAATGCAGCCTTGAACTCCTCACTGGGGAATTCACCAAGGTTAGCAACTGGTAACTCAGAAGCCACTGGATTTGATTTCTGGTCTTCAGGTTTGGTTGAAGTTGAAACATTCTCTTCTTTCTCAGTGACAGTTGTTGCTGCCTGGTCTCCAGCATCCCCACAAGACTTTTCAGTCTTAGATTTCTCGTTAGATGTCTGCTGCACCTCCAAGGGTGAGGTAGATGGTGATAGATGCTCCTCTACTGATAGTTCCACTGCAGACTCTTTGGGGTAGGATGTAAACTCTTCCAACTCAGAAAGGTCTGGCTCAACAATGGAATCATCTTCTCCTCCCACTTCATCTACTGTGACTAGTTCCTCCATATTCTTTGGATACCAACACTCTTCATCTGTGTCATCACAACTTTCCCAATCCTTCTTCTAAGGAAATGGATCAAGAAAATAGCTGTTATTACACTACTTCTAGACTCCAGCTAGAACAAGAGTTTAAAAGCTGTCATACGCATCGGGCTTACTTACAGTGTCTTTATCTTTACCACATTCAGTAGTCTCTTTTGTCTTACTGATTTGCTGAGGTGAAACTGATTTTTCCTTTGAGTGACGATCCTGAAAAATGAAAAGTCTTTAGTTGCATGAAATATGTGGCAGATGTAAAGCAGGGTTACAACAACAATGTACATTTACAGAAGTTACTCACGGTATTTTCAGTAGCATTTTCTCTCTCGTTTTTCTCTGCAGCTGTGTACCTCCTGCTTGTTTTTTTGCTCCTGCCCCTGCCGGGTGAACTCTCCCTCTTATCTTCAGGTGTTCTGCAAAGTGGCTCATCAGTCATCTCAAACTCTGAATGCCTGGACCTAGTGTGGTAGTCACCACCATCCCTCCTCTTTGGCTTTGTATCATGTCGCTGGTATGGAGGCCTGAGTAGCTTGTCTGATTTGTACACTTGTTCCATGTAGTAATCATCTTCCATGTTCCTGTACGAGTTGAAGGACGAGCCTTGAGGGCTGCCTCGTGGGTGCCAGTCTCTGCTGCTCCTCATCCCTTCTCCTCCTCCTCGCTCATCTGCAGATCTCAAACTGAGATGATCTAAGGATTTTTGGTAGGTCTTTCGACGGTCAGCTGCCCGTCCATTCGGTCGATCATCATCCACACTGCTCCCATTCCTCCATGGATCATTTCTTTCCCTTTCGTCCTCACCCCTTCTTAAGTGTGACCACTCCCAAGAGCCCCGTTGGGGGCCCAGGCCATTGGAGCTCCTCTCTGGACCCCTGCATGGTGCCCCTTGGGGGCTATGGGCTGAGCTGCATGATGTAAAACTGGGGCTGTGGGAATGAGGGCTCAGAGAGTGGCTGATAGGGCTGCGGGAGCGTGCTCTCTCTGGCACGTAGCTGGAGAAAGATGACATACGTTTTGAGACTGTTATTTCTCCATTAGCAACTAAAAGAAGTCTGCAAACATTTGAGACTCAAAGTTTCCTTACTGTTCATGTTCTTGCATCTCATCCCTTTCCCGCTGTGAGGTAATATCCTGGATGATAGACTGAACATCTTTACCTGGTTTCTACATGAAAAAGATATTTGAGTTTAGTAAAGGCCCAACATAGTCTATAACCTATTTTTTCACTTTGCAGTTTTACCTTGAGCTGCAACTCCTTGTACCTCTTAGACATTCTTATTAGAAGTTTTTGGTTGTTAATCATAGCTGGAGTAAGCTGGTAGTACTGAACCATGGCCTGAGCTGCCTCAACATATGCCATCTCCAGAAAAGCCTGATGGGGGAACAGAATGTTAGGAAGTTGCTATAAACATGAAACCTCTTATGAGGTGTTCTTTTTTCGGGGTTAATCTTCTCAAACATATATTTAACATTTTAGATGACAGAGTGGATGGAAGGAAATCTGAAAATCATCATCACAGAGTATCACATTACATTAACACAATAATTCACTGGAACATTTGCTTTAGTCTGTGCAACCAATACCAGGATTTTAGAAAGAATGCTTTAAATTTGATAGGGGTGATATTAATGCTGCAGTTCTGTTAAATGAAACCTTGGAACCTAAGTGAGCTGTCAAGAACTGGTAGTTAAACAGCCAATAAGTTATGACAAAGTATATGGTATCATATAACAGCTGCAGCAGAAAGGAAGATGCAGATAATCATTTAAAAAAAGCATAAAATAATTTGATTATTTGCATTTTGACACATTTGTTCCAAACAAAGATAATTTTCCAATCCACAACTTTTCTGGAGATCATAATGACGGAAATCTGTGCAAACACAGATGTTTAAGATAATTTTAAGTTTGGAAGTATGTAATTAAACACCACCCTGCCACTGGTATTAAAAGCCCATCACTCAACTGCATGCCTGACAAGTAGCTGGATTGCAATGGCAAACACGCCAAAATACAGAACATGACTGTGACCACATATGCTGTATGGGTGCATATTTTAAAGACAGATGTTAACTTTTTATACTAATATAAGCAAAAATATGTTGCTCTGAATATGTGTTGGCCAAAAATCTAATCTGCCTTTTATAAGGATGTGTAACTAAGATCTAAAATTTAAAAGGAAAATATTTATTGCTAAACATGAACAACAAATGATTATTAACTGATAAATAATCAGAATGTTTTACCTGATGTGTAGAACGCATGAGAATGTAATTGGTAACTTTGCCAAAGGGTAGTCCCAAGTTGATAACATCATTCTCTGTGCAGCTGCCCTCTGGGAGGTTGCATATGTGGACAACTCGGCCTGCAGAGGCCTTTCTGATTGGAAATATCTGTGAATATGGAAAAAATGCCGTCTTTGAGCAACTGTGTTTGCTTTAACATGCTGGTCATTTACAAAAGTCTGAAAACAATTTGATTAACAACCTTCAGATTACTTTATCAGTACTTAAATCTTCAAACTTAAACCATGCACGCTTTAAAATAACTTTATCCTGTTTACAATCCTGTTAACACCATGACCAGGATACAGTGAGCTGTGTTTAGTTGTTAACTTTAGTGTGCCCCGCAATGAGCACACAACTTCCGAGATGCTGTATGCAGTCACTGAATGCAGCTGTTGGTCAAGGAATTCAGATACAATGGGCCTAGTGTCTCTAAGGTAAGTATAAAAGATATGACATGACATTTTCACAGTGTTGAGGGGGAAGTTTTGAAATAGTTTTTTTTTATCCTTTTGACAAAGCCTGGCTAGCAGTCTCACCCTTTCTCCCATAATTATGTGAAGCTAGGCTTAACGCTCATCTTAAGAGATGGAAGTGTTATTTACAATAACAATAAGCATAGCTCTAAAACTCTGTGTCACGCTTTAACAATCTCCGTAGTATATAAAAGTCATGAATACTGTATAAAAGGAGTCTGACTGACATAATTGCAACACTAACAAATAGGACATTGTTTGTTTTCCTTGATACAGCCCACCTATACAGCCCACATATCTATTAATAATTCCTTGGGACTAATGCACCAGTGATAATGCATGGTTTTCTTGTTTAGATTTAGAGACTTGCCAGCTGACTGGCTCCAGCTTTTTTACACAAATCCCTCTAGGCTGCCAAGTATAGTGCCCTGCAGTGCTCAGCACCCACTTGTCCCTCCCCTTTTTTATCTGAACTGTGAGTGGGTTAATACATTTTTTTTTCTTCATTGAAAAACATTGGAAACTAGACTGTAGTGACAGAACAGAAAAGATTATAGTATTTGTTTTGTCTTTAACCCTATCAAATCCTACATTTCAATCCATTTGGAATTTGCCAAAATTGGTAATTATTAATCAAATCTCCTATGTCCATCAAATGGTGTCCAACAGGGCTATATTCTAGGCCCCATAATGTTTAGCATACAGATGAACAATTTGCCTTCTGCGTGTGGCCAATGTGATACCACAATGTGGGCTGAACAATATTTTTACTCACAATAACATATGGCAAACAAGCTACCAGATGTTAGAGTTGGGACTGGACATGCTTCCA
Organism: Paratilapia polleni; assembly: GCA_015106735.1. Classification (NCBI taxonomy): domain Eukaryota; kingdom Metazoa; phylum Chordata; class Actinopteri; order Cichliformes; family Cichlidae; genus Paratilapia; species Paratilapia polleni. The sequence continues at coordinate 2,811 of VUQI01040106.1, read as the reverse complement.
GTCAGTGAGTCTCTCACATACCTACTGTTTGATATGCTGGTCTAATAGATTTTTATAGCACTTACATCTTCAGTATAAAAACAGCTTTAGTCGGCTATCTTTATTTTTCAGAACATCACATCAATGGAATTCAATACATCCATCAATCAGATCACTCATCTTATCATTCATATAAACATGACCTTAAGAAATGGCTTATTGACAGCCAACATTGACTTCTTCTTTTACCTGTAACAAGACTATGATCATGCTGTACCTGTATTATTTAAGTGTATATATGCTCTATTTAATAATATTTAACTAAGCAGTACTTTTTATCTCTATTATATAAGCTTCTGATATAATGTAGGTCATTTTATCTACTGTACTTGCATTATATTTATTATTTTTTTAGGCTTAAAGAAAAGGAAAGACAAAGGAACTACCAAAGAAAATTAGCCTTTTGGCTAATTCTTGTGCATTAACATTTATTTATGTTGATTAATGTGCATTGTCTTATAACAGAAGAAAATCTAAACAGCAACCAGCAGAACCATATAAAGGATATTGTAATTGATAATTCAGATACCTTTAGACCTCATGTACCATCTTTACTGTGTTGGAGAACAGCACACCCTCCTTTAGTGGTCCATCTACTACGTATTGTATCCTGCAAATGCAAGGACTATACTCCTCATCAAACTAGCTGGTTGACATGTCATTTGACACCTCAAGTTCCTTTGACATCAATTTGTTATATCACCGAGTCTTATTTCTGCAGCCATTGTGCTGCAACTGCAACTTTTCCAGTGCCCCTCCTCCTCTTCCCGTATCTCTGGGGTCCTAATTCAACTTCAGACCAGGAGCCAGCGTCTCAGTTTTTACAGGGAATTTGTCCAAGGAAAACCCAGCAGTAACAGACTTTACTTCGCTTGAGTCTAGAATGTAAAAAAACTCTTCATAATAGGTTTATGTGGATGGTGGAACATATTCTGAGTAACATAATTCCACACATAACATGTGACTTTATTTTAGGAAAAAAAAGTATAATGATAATGCTAGTAGACAGATAATGCTAGATATTCTTTTTTAAATAGTACAACTTAATGGTTTCTGGCCAGCAAAGTGACATTAACAACTTCAGATGCAATAGTGATAATTCTATTAACAGCTCCATGCCAGTTCCATTGCTACCACCAGAATACATAAAGGTCAATTCAGGATGGGATCAATAAACAGGTCCAAGAATAGGCTGTTTATGTCTTTGGAATATTAGTGAGAACAAGAGTCTTGTTCATTGCTTGCTGTAGTCACAAATGTGTGACCTGTAAAATTCAGGTCTGTGTCTGAAAGGCCAGACAGTTTGACCACGGCATTGAGATCACTGTCAAGGTTGGCTCAGGCTTTGAACAGTAGCTGTGTCTGTGGACCGCAAACCAGCAGCGCAGAGTTATGCCATGTCATTGCCTACAAGGAGGCACTTTACTCCCAGCCTGGACCTCCTTTACATGGTTTTATTTGCAGATGGGACGTTTGAACAACAAAAAGCAACAAAAAAACTGGATAAACGAATCACCCACAAGGAAGAAGTTTGGTATTAATGCTCAATATACCTTAATTATTAATCATTAAAAAGCACAACTACATAAAGGAGTGAAAGTATTTGCAGCCATGCTGAAAACAGTGTGCCTGGCCAGCTCCAAACACTGGCAATAAACCCTAATTAAAATATTTTATGTGTAATTAAACGCTTGTGAGTTCCTCACGGTTTCTCTTTTAAATTTCAGTTGTCATTCAGTTGTCATTCACTTAAAGAAAATAATCCTAAAAATCCAGCAGTAATGGCTTTACCTGTCCTAGTATGTTCAGTCGTATATTCTTCCCTGACAGCATGCTCACTGCCATTAGCTGGAATCTCTTCTAAGGACATGTCTGTTTATTTGTACAAATCAGGATTCATGTTGGAAGATCCAGGGAGATGGTCAGTTTGGTTTCACAGTTTCTCCCTACATTCCTATGCAGAGTGCTCGCACGCCGATTCCTCAGATCACTTTACCAGTCTCTCACCAGTCTGAAACTTAATACTGCTGCCTGGGGGGTGCGACCCTGGGGTCTTTAGGTCTGTGCTCCGCACAGCAGTTAGCTGTAATCCTCTGTTTATCTCTGTTCAAGTTCTGTCAAAAGAAGCTACTGTGTTACTTCAGGCTAGACAGCTGACACTACAGTCCAAACTTACAAAATCTGTGTATGCTTCTACTGTATTTATGCCCCCAGGCATATATATGCTAGCATCTTTGGACTGGTTGTGGAAGATGTTTTTTTCATACTTGATCACAAAATCAACCCTAGAAAAGGCTCTTCTTTTAGTTTGGTTTCTACAAGAGTTTTTGCAGTTTTTATTTTTCAGTTTCAATTGAATTTTGTTTTCATTTCAGTTTAGTTTCAGTTAGTTTTCAAAGTGTTAATTTCATCTTAGTTTTTATTGTTTCAAAACATCTGTTTAGTTTTTATTGTAGTTTTTGTCATAATATGGAGGGTTTCTGTCCAATACCTGATGTAATAATAAAATATATATTACAACACTACATGTAAAGGCCATTGACTCACAGTCATGACATTTGATCCTCAATATGCTTCTTCAAAAACTAAAATATTTCCTGTATATTTTTATTATATTTAATTTTGTAATTAAAAAAAATTTGTTTCAGTTAATTTTCTTTTTTTTTTTTTTTTTTCATTTATTTAATTTTTTTTTTTTCTTTTGTTTTTTTTTTTTTTTTTTTTTTATTTTTTAAAACATTTTTTTTTTTTATTTTTTTTTTTTTTGCACAT
>VUQI01040105.1:0-18147 GCA_015106735.1 Paratilapia polleni | reverse complement strand
CTGAGTGAATAACTGGGGGACAGATGAGCTACTAGAAGATGGATCTTCAAAGTCTTCATCACTAGAATGTTGTGCATCTGGAGACCAAACATAATCAGACTCTTCTCTCTCATCAACTGAACCAGTAAAAATGGGAGGTGGTATTTCATCTGAATGTGGTACAGGTCTCATTGCTGATGGCAGGTTAGGGTAACTGATAGATGATTTAGTTTTGGAACTGTATCCAGAAACATTGACTAAACAGAAGCAGCAGTCATCAAAGTGATTCTGTGGCTCCCTCCATACCACTGGAATACCAAAACCCAAGCTCTTTCTCTTTCCCTTAGTCCATGCTCGGAGGTTTTCCACACACGCCCGGCAAACTGAATGAGGTGCCCATGGCTTGTGTTGGTCACCCAATTTCATCCCAAAATAAGCAAAGTATGCCTTTTTCACAAAATCTGTTATATTTTGTTGCTGTTTGGATGTAGTGAAGCATCCACAGATATAGCAAAAACTATCTGGATCATGTTTACAAATGGCATGAAAGAGCAAAATGGATATCATTTTTGAAATCAGCAACCCAAAATTAGTAAAGAACAAGTGTTAGATTTCATACAGCCAACATGACACAGGGTGGTGCTATCTAATAGTATTTTTTGTTATTAATGCCCATCTTTAGTTTTTAAAGAAAAAATCTCTCACCGTTTACCACGTGGGTAATGTCGCACATACTCTCCAATGTCATGAGCTGCCACTGCTATAACCTGAGGATCATCAGACACTTCCAACAGCCTTGTCAAAATCCTTTTGAAGAAAGAAAGATAAAAGAAGACACATTAAAAAAATGGAGATCTCCATCTGTATGAAAAGATTCAATCAAACCTTATTCTTACTGATCTGAATCACATTTTAAGACACTTCTAGGCAAAGTCTTTTCTAAGAAAGCTTTAAAGAATATACGAGTGGAGATTATTTTCTTTAAAGCAGATTTGAAAGTAGAAATCTGCTTAGTCTCAGTTAGCCAAGGTTACTGTTACTTTAAAACCAAGGAAATTCCAAACGCTAAAATCTAAATCCAAGGATACACGACATGCAGTGAAAAAAGTGGCACCTTCAGCGTGAAATAAAGCTTTGGTGAGATTCAGGGAAAATAATTTAAAAAAAGGAAGGTAATTTAAGCTGAGGTGATGGCTGAGCTGATTACAGAAAGGGGACACTGATGAAACAATGAGGATTTTTTACAGAATGTCAATAGGCACAACAGAGTGTGTGACCAGAATAATGAAGAACACACACACCAGCGGATGTTTTGTCTCTTGTGATCTGAGTCCTTAGATTAGAAACACACACGATACTGGTGAGTATGTCACATGATAAAAGAATGACATGTGACAGGTGTCACCAGAGAACTGATTGTGAGTTAAGTGCAAAACAGGACTTTTCCATAGCAGGGTTGGTAGCAGCAGCAAGTCACACCATGAAAGGCTGCAGGTTGTCCAAGTGTTTTTCCACTAAACCGACACACAGCAAGACAAAGTTATTTACCTTAATGACAAACCAAAGAAATGACCCTGATGCCTTCCGCTCTTTTTATTTCATTTTTTTATTCTGTTTGTATCATTAAACCCTGAAATGTTAAATATGTCAAAGAAATAGTACAGTAGTCTGATCCACATATGGTTGATTACCCCTGTTTTTAGTTAAAGCATAGTATCCCTAATTAAGCTCGACTAACGTCCTGACAAAGCACTGCATTTGCTATGATACAGAATAAAAGCATGCCACTGCCTGTCAGTGGCATGCTTTTATTGTTAAGCAGAAACAGCGTGAAAGGTTCAGTTTCACTCTCATACAGCTTAAAGTGATAAGAACAGTAAAAGAAACTCAAAACCACAGCTGCAAATGTTGGAGAACACACAGAGAAAAAATGATCTACTCTCCAGCACAAAAAAAAAAAAAAAAAAAGCTTAACTGCTGAGGACGGAGCTAAGAGGAAAAGACCGTCACAGGTTTGCTGTGATTTGGCCCGGGTACCAAGCTGGTCAAAAACAAATTTTGACCTGAGCAAGGGGTTGAAACGAGACTCTCTTGCTGAGATATTTCATAGTAGATGAAAATGGTCATGTTGACCAGCTGCCATTGCCATCAGAGAAAGTACTGGATTATGTGCATCTTGCAAATGTTTTTGCCTCTGTGTCATTTTTATATGCTTAGAGATTAGAGACAAATAAAACTTCAAGTACATTTTTCAGAATCATCACCGCTTTTAAATTCAGAACACTACAACAAAATCGAAAAGCCATTTTTTATTTCCACTAGTGGAGGAAATAGTTAAGGAGTGTCCTTTTGCTCCTACCGAAGTGTCAAGGTAATAATAAATCAAGTTTTTGAAGACCATGGAGAAAATGAGCAGTCTCATGACTGCACATGCTTACTTGAGGAGCTCGTAGTTCTTCTCATTCAGGCGGACAGCGTTCTCACGCCAGAACTTTTCCGACTTGTGGACAGGACTCCACTCCAGACGGCCAGACTTGAGTTCAGAGCTGTACTCATCAAATGAGCTGTTGATCAAATACAGAATTAATACCTCAGTCAAAAACATAAGCTACTTTCAATTATCACGTGAAGAGCTTTCACAATTATTGCTGCACTCACAGCCTTTTTTTTAATATAAAAATGTCCTAGATTAAAGGACAGCCAGACACATGAATTATTATTCTTAATTCTAATAAGTGTTCATTTGTAATTATATAATACTGCATACCTACATCAGATAATATCTGTTCTACCTAGTGCCAAGTTGAATGGTTTAACTAATACTGAATGCAAGTTATTCATGACATAGAGTCAATTAGGTACCTGAGATCCTGCACACTCTCTCCGAGCCTTTCAAGCAGGAACTTAACGTCCTCAGTGATGTCCTCATCATCATACTTCTGCTGCTCAAGGTTCTCGAGCTGCTTCAGCACCTTGCACTGAATCATAGCCAAAGCGTACTCCTGGCGAGTCTCCCTCTCTGCCGACTTCTCCAGGAGATTCTGTCACAGGAAAAATGGATATTAACCCACTATTATGTGAGAAATTTAGTTGAGGTCGGAATCAAATGAACCAATGAATGAATGGGCAAATAAATCATAGTGTAGAAACAGTCAGTTAACTAGTTAGCCAAGAGAAAATTGCTCAGCAATTTTAATGATGAAAAATTTGTTTTGTGTTTTATTTATAGAGCCATAAATTAAATGTTAGTGTAATTTATGGTCAGTTTAAATTCACAGGTTAGCATAAAGCTTTCTTATCATTGGTTGGCTGTACTGCACAAACTAATGAGAATTAAAATCCACTGAGAAGCTAATGAGGCTTGCAAATTAATCACATTCACGACCAAACAAAAGTATTTGAGTTCAGTAGTATTATGACTTCATGGTCAGTAGTAACCATGGCCATAAAAAGCATAAAAATAAGTGAATGAATCAGCATGTCATAGCATTGACCATATTACTGATGTTAGCATAATGGTGACAGGAAGTCCTCATCCACACCTTCCTAATGTGGGAGTCAACCAAAAGGACCACTTCCTCCATGATCCTGACCAATAAGATCATGACCATCACCAACAGGATACAAGTGGTATGCAACATGTGTGGCAAAGTGATATTTCAAGCTATCACATCATTTAGGATTCACAAAGTTCTTTCTTTATTGTTCTGTGCAAAATTTATCAACATCAAGAATCTTATGTTAACGATGCCATGGTCCTAACACTCTTTTACACACTTTTATGAACACTACAGTCCACACCAATACTCTCAGGAGAAGCAATTCTTTTATTTAAAAAAAAAATGGAAAAGTGCCCTTGACCTTGAGTAAAGGTATGGGTGAACTCATTAGGTTATCACTGTGTGTAAGTTTAATTAAAATCTGAACAATAATCTAAGAGGAATAGCAATTCTTGTGTTCTGCGAACAGACGGAAGGATGACAGATGCCTCACCATGGCATGAGCTCATCTGTCTTTCAGCTGGATGTGCCAACTAAATTTAACAACTATCAGAAACTTTGCCACACGTGTTGTTGTAATATTCCTTTGTTTTAAATCACCACAACACAGAAATCAATTAGCAGGATAGCTCTGCAGCATTACAATACATTTATTTATGAGTTAATAACGGTTTTATGACTGAATCACCGTGATGAGTACATTGATATTTGAGATAATGGCTGAATGTGTATGTCTGGTCATTTTATTCAGGCCTGCTTCTCATTTGTCTTGGGAAACTGTTTTATATATTTTTATTAAATCCATCTTATCCACTCCTGATGTTAAATAACTTTAGTAAAGTTATGAATTCTGTTCAGTGGAGATAATGCTTTTCAGCATACACATCCTTAACCAGGATTCAAATTCAGGTGTTGTGAGTGAGTGTGAAAGGAAAGAAAAGTAGAGTTGCCCAGCAACAACAAGAGCACAATGTTCACGTATTATAAAAGCTATTTTTGAAGTAAAATGTGTGGACAAAGTTCTAGGAACTCAGCCTCAGGCTTTAATGGAGAGAAAATTGTGGTGGCAACACTTGGAGTGACTCAAAAGAGAAGTGGCTTCTGCTCTGGGACTGAGATAGAGGAAATTACTCCATACCCTGATTGGCCCCTACAGCCAACACTGAGGGCAAAGCTACAACTAATATCTGACAAATGTTTTCTAACAATAACCTGCAATATCTTCACAAAATCGAACGGATCATACAGGCCAAGTCACTCCAAATATTTAGAGCCTAGTTGCCACCGAGCATGTGTGGGCTAAAAGAAAAAAAGGTTTAAGATTTTTGGGACTTAGTTGAATATTGAAAACAAAACATTTAGTGCCAGAGTTAAGCTAATGCTAACACATCACAAACACAGCAGTACTGCCTTTGAGGATGTGTTCAAGGACTTCCAGATGGTCTGGATAATAAGTCACTTTCCTCATCCCATGTGGTGAGCAGAATCATTTGCATAATTAGGACATTTGGGACAAACAGCAACATGCAGAATAATGCTGAATATTTTTGTAAAATAATCTTGAAATAATCTCATCTTCCTAAAGATTGGGAGCCCCTGGGTGTCAGCAAAAAAATAAAAATAAATACTCCATTTGTTGGTGAAGAACAATGTTTTGTAGTTCTCCTCTCAAACACACACACTGTACAGCAAACTGAAAGACTCATGAGAAAACCTGCTTAACATAAAGATGCTTCAGTCTGTCCCTTTGCTGTCCAACATTGCTTTTACCTAGTTGTAATGTAGCAGTCATACTGAACAACAAAGTTCTCAATGAAGAAAACAAAGCCCCTTTCTTTTATGGGTACATTTACAAAAACTTGTAAAATGATGTGACAGCTCTACTGGCAGGTGTGTGATGAAAAAGCTTTGGCTGGAAATTAAAACCAGAAACACATGCAGCAATTGACACGTGCATAAAACAGGATAGCACGTCTCTTAAAATTTGGTCACAAATAAGTTTCTTTCAGCAGAAAAGAAAAAAAAAAACATTCTAATACACTGTTATTGTAATCTGAGTCTACCTACTCAGATTACAATGACAGCAGTGAGTACCTTCCTCAACTTTAGGTTCTAAAAATCAGCCCTGAGCTCATGTTTCAATCATGTAATCAATGCCATTTATAACACCATTGTGCTCTGAGCAAGGTCACTGAAGCTGTCTTGTGCTGCTGGGTTGAAAAAAAAGAAAGCAAGGAAGAATCACTGAAGAATTTTATTTAAGGATCCATATTTTCCTTTATGCCACAGTTCACAGAGTTGAAAAGAATAGTTTGTTTGGTATTCAATATGATGTGTGCTGAGGGTGGTCAGGTACTGCAGGCTGTCACTTATACTAATGCATTATATTTAAGCAGAGGATCATTACCGTTAGTCCATACTATCAGTATGCTGTCTGTCTTTTACAGAAAAAAATTCATCTGCATAATATGCATAATCATTTAGGACTAAGTAATCATTTCTATACTTTTCCCAAGCACAGTAATGAGCTTGATGAAGACCTGAAAGTTATCCTACTGATTCTCAGTGCATTTCCTATATGTTGCAGACTTGCATTGGTACCCTGTCAGACTTACTAATTCTCTGCAGTTAAAAAGCACATTAGCATTAGCTGAACAATGAGACCTGTGCCATTAATTCAGTTTTGTCAGTGGCATACTATAGGGATTTCATTACCTGGCATAAACACAAAACAACAAGAACGCAGCTCTTAGGACGACATTAAATATTCAATAGATGTTTTGAACAATCACAGCAGGGAGCTGAAAGGGGAGCATAGTCATAAATTGCATTTATGTATCATTTATGGCCCTGCTTCTTTATAGGCGGCCTCATCTGTTGTTTAAGAGTTGCCATTTCAGTTTCCTCTTCTTGTGATAAAGTGCAGAACCTAATTATAAAAAAATGTGCTGCCCCAGATTTTGAAAAAAGCCCATCCTACATCAGCATTAAAGCGCTGGTATGAAATTATGACTGACGTGTTAAACACTTCTGCATTTACTCATCCAACAGTTTCAGACTCACGTTTCTGGCCACCTGATGAATGTAAGTCCAATATTCACTATCGTTTAGCTCCGTTTTTGGTCTCCACCAACTCCAGAAGGAAATATCTGTCTCTTTAGCAGCCAAACGCTCCACTGTACTCACAAACTAGTTCCTCATTTTGTCTGTCTGCTGTTTGGTGCTTATCATGTAGGATTAAGTGGGTTTTATTGGATAAACAGCAGCCAGTTGTATCAGGGTGACACGATGAGACTGGTGAGTCAACAATGTTGATATTTGGGTTCATGATCACCACAAGTGAACACTTTCACATTGTAACATTGTCATTTAGTAACTTATAACTAATTATAGCCACTTAATATACTTGACAGCTCTAAGTTTTCCCCAAAACAGAGGACAAAGGACAAAGAAAAAGCACAGAGAAAATGCAGATGCAGTTCAGTCAGTGGGAAATTTAGAGGCACACAACAAGTGAAAAATTCTCCACCAACCCTGAAGGCAGCCAGAATGATTCGAGTGACCTTCTCCTTGACAGACTCCTGGAGGATGTCGGACAGGGCAGGCACTACGTTGTAACGTCTCAACTGTTCACAGAGCTGAGGACTGAAGGCCAGGAGCCAAACACAGAAGATCATCTGGTACTGGAGCTGGAAGCCACACTTGTTGCTCAGCACCGCCGTGATGCTTAAACAGAAAAAAATAATATGAATAAATAAATTGTAAAATGCACAAAAAAAAAGTGCTGGGAAAAGGACCAACATTCATAACTACTAGGTTTTTACTAATATGGAAGCTTTCACAGCTGTGTACCTACATGCTGCTCCTCTATTATCTCTGATGATGGCTGAGAATGAGATGTTCAGTCTTTAAATAACAGAAGAGTTGCTCAAATGGAGAGTATGGTACTAATGATTACAGCTAGACAGAGTCATACATTTGCAGAAATAGCTGTTAAGTGCAGAGATGTGTATCTCATAGATGTGTAATAATTATCTGATACAAATTAGCAGCAAGGGCCTGCTGAATAAATAATTTGCACCTCAGATTTTGAGCCTTTTTGTGTTTTGTCTCACTCAGCTTTAGTGCATATGAACCTGAGGAGTTTTTGACCATCTGAATGGCAATTGTACACTTCAAATTCAAAGGGTTATTTTGGGAGGAATTTTCAGCACTTTGCTTTTTTTTGTCAATTACAGACTAATTTGTCACAAACATGACCAGTATGGTACAAAGTATATGTCAAGTCAGAGCACGCATGTGGCTCTAAATCTCTTACTAGACTCAAAGTTGTTTTTTTTGTTTGTTTGTTTGTTTGTTTTTTAACATACTAAGTTTCAATTGTTTCCACCGGGACAGAGACTGAACCTTCTTGACAGTGGTACCAAAAGCTACATTAGGTCTTTATTAACTTTTTTTTAACAAAATATAAACCTGCAGTGGAGTCAGTGTATTTTTCACGCTGCTTTGTGTCAATGTTTTTGTGTCAGAAACTTACACAGCATTAACGTGTGTAAGTTTCTGTATTTTTAGTGTTTTCTTTAAACATTCTTCAACACATTTTTGTTTTTCTTTAACATCTGTCACCATGAAACAGTCCCCCTTATAGTCTGCACACTATATAAATTAAGACAAATGCAGATGATCACAAACAGCCAGACATTATACATCAGCCTTCCATATGGTTGGTGCCAAAAGGGATCAGCCGGAAGGACACACTATTGTGACTGGTTATTATGTTGTTAGCTGTATTTGATTATTCCCGACCATCAGGCAGGCAGAGGCAGACTAGGCATAGAGCCTATTAAAGTCCTATTAAAAGAATTAGCTCACTGTGAGTTCCCATTTATATGCACAATTTATACATTGAAATAGTGGATGAACTGGATATAGAAGTAGAGTTGAAAAGCCTGTAAACCGCCAAATAGGTGAATTTTCAGCTTTTCCTTTCAGTCATTTTGTTCACCTAGTGGTTTGGACTGTTGGTTGGACAAAGCAAGCATTGTGATGGTGTCACTTGGAGCTTTAAGATTATTTTCTGAATTTGTACAAGCCCCTCTTTAGGTGGGTATAGAGATCTTCTGGAAGGATTTGTGCTTTCAATCAGGGCTGTAAAATCACCTGTCAGAGGTTTTTGCTCCATCAGAAGCAAAGTAGTTTGAAAAAACAATAAACAACCTGTTAAGTGCACAAGTGACACTTTCAGCTGCTGCACACCCTTTTCAAATGTTCAGAGTCTCATCAGGTGCCTAACAGAGAAACAGCCAATCACAGGACAACAGAGTTTACACCAATCGATTCAATCAGGCACCAAACCTTGATTATAGAGAACTGAAGTAAAATGGGAACTCTTGGCTTTTGTTCCAGAGGTCAGAAAATCTCTGTCAAAATGCAACAGACACCAGTAAATTAATTAATAAGTAATTTTAAAAAATACAGCCTTTGTACACAGCCCAAATATGTAAATATGTCTATGTAAACGATTCAATATTCCTCGTTGTTTATTCAACTGTTTTTCAACACCATTTTCCACAATCTCTAACTGATCACAAGATAAATCTCTTGGTACAGCAGAAGAAGGAAGTTCAAGAATGATTCGAGCCAATGCCATTAGGTCAGATGTGTATGAATCAGCAGGATTAAGAAAATTAAAAGATGTTAAAATTTTTTTGAAAAACAAATTTTAAGAGAGCGACAAAACCAATTTACGATGACTTAGGCCTAAGTCACACAGACCTAGATACCGGTCGTCGACCCCCTGGGAACCTCCGGTCGCTAGGGGAAAATGTGTATTCCTTGATCCATTGGCAAGGAACCAGGATTGTGGAGGTTGCTGGCTGTCGCTAGATGAAATTGGTCACAAAGAGGGTGCTGTACCAAAAACCTCCTTGCTATTGCTTTGGTCGCTAGCAGATTCCCGGGGTCACCTTTAGTTTGCATGGAAGACAGCGACTTTTCTGCAAACACTCACTAGCTAACCACCAAGCAGTAGAGAACCTTGAAAAAGTGCAGCGCAAACCAGAAACGTTTGTCTTCTGAACAGAAATGTGCCTTACAGCTGAAACCAACACTTTTCAAAAAGCGCAACTTTTACTTTGAAAGCGAATGGTTTCCGTTTCCAATTTATTTCACAACTGCTTAGCAAGTACTTGGCAAGTGTTTGTGGCGTTTTCCATACAAACTACGGGCAACCACTGCAATCTGCTAGCAACCAAAGCAATTGCAAGGAGGTTTTCGGTGTAGCACCATATAGCTCCTGGCGACAGCAAGCAACTTACTGCAACCATTCGCCAACCGGATGGGGAATACAATTTCTTCCCTAGCGACCAGCGGTTACCATGGGGTCAATGACCGGTATCTATGCCTGTGTGACTGGGGCTTAGCAATCAATTTCACAGCAACTGTCAGCAACCACTTACAACTGGTAGGGGAATACTCATTTTTCCCTAGAGACTGGTGGTTGCCAGGCAGTCGCCAACCGGTCTCTAGGCCTCTGTGACTGGGACCTTAAGTAGCAGTACTGTGTCGTGACATCCTGACAGCTCTCTGCACAATATCATTATTCCTACTTTGAACATTTCTTTTTAATTTACCAAATGTATTTACTGGAATTCCTATTCTGATCAGATAGAATAAGTATATGCAAAACCAAGTCTGATAAAACAAGGATTGTATTCATATTCAATACAAGGGCTATTTGAACAGTTTAACCAATGTTTAAATAAACCTTAACATGATATAATTTTTTCAGAGACCAAAAAAACTGCAGGATCCTTGCCTATAAGATATAAGAAATTTTCACTCACCAGTTAACTCCATCAGCTTCCACCCAGGCAAACCTATATTCATTGACCCTCAGCATCAACTGAAGGCACCCAGCCACACACTGGACGTACTGAGAACTCTGCAAAAGACAGTGGCAAACATTTACTCAAACATGAGCATAAACCTTAGCTGTGAAACCACAAGAACAAAACAAAAAGTTAGGAAGTCAAATACATTTAATACACTTCTGAAACATGAAGAAGTTGACAAGCAGAGACAGCACACGGAAGAAAACCACTCCAAACCTTGCATTACGGTCACCTTTCAAACCTGAGGCATTGCACATGCAATCTTTCATGTGTGTCCATCAACACATGCTAGATCACACACTAACAGTACAATACAGAGCAGCAGCAGGGAAAACTCTCATCACACCTAAGCAGAATAATGTAAACTGAGATTAGAGTGGAAGAAGCTGAGAGGAGAAAATTCATCACATTAATCTGTTATTTTAAAGGGGTTGGGTAAAAGCAAAGAAGTCCAGCAAGAGAAACAGGCAGCGGTGAAGAGAGAAGAGTGGAGCAGCAGAGGTTACCTGGCTGAAAATGCAGAGAAAAGATGATGATCAGTTGTTAAACAGCATCCATGTACACATAATTACATTATATTTAGTAAAAGTATGGGATATAAAATGGTAGGATGCTGCTGCTGTGCTAATGCTTTTTTAAATTTTCCCTTTTTATTCCAATGTTCAGGAAAAGCCATTTGTCATGCGCTTCCAGCATTAAGGAGAACTGGCTTACAGCATGCAATTTGCACTTGGACAGTTAAAAACAAACAGTGGCAGCAAACACCATGCTGTCTAAATGGAGAATTCTTTCTAAAACTGCTCATCAGCAGACTCATTTCTCCAACCATCTGGAATTATTAATGAAGGTCTTGAATGCAAGAACAGGATGGGGCAGAAAAAGAGGGAAGAGAAAAGATGTGGAAGTCCAGTGACAGCTGACAGATGCCAGCTTGCACAAACCCTGCGTTTTTTTCCCCCCTCTCTCTCCGCTTAAGAAGCGCCAGGGTGACTGAAGCTGCACTTCACTCATACTCACTTCACTGGGAGAAATAGTTCCTGCTCCAGTGCTTGTTTCAGGACCTGTACCGTGTAGATTCTAATGAGAAATAAACAAAAGAAACAGGTGCAAAATTGTTCATAGGCTATCATTTTGAGCTACGTTATAGTGGCAGTGGACTACACGGTATGCAATTCAGGGACAGCAGGTGCTCCCTGATTTGTTGTCTGGCTGTTGCGGAGGAAATGAAAATCAAATGCAATTTCAAGAAACATTTTAAATAACTTGCACAGACAGAGAATGTTAAAAATGAGAACAGTAACAAAATCATGCTTTTAGAAGAGTTGGACATATATCCACTTTGAAGACAACTTTGGGGATATGTTGGAAATACTGGTGCACAATGGAGAAGCACAAAAGAAACTAGATGTCAATATTCAGCTGTTTTATCATCCCACTCTTAAATGCATACATCTGCCAAGGCAAAGCTAGCACCTACAGCACACCTGTCAATGGAAAATCTCAAGGTCTGACAAGCCTGTTCAGCCTTACATTAATTCAGGCGAGGTCTTCAGAGTGAGCCCAAAAACAGAATAAAAATAAAGAAAAAATGAATAGATGGAAATTATAAATTACTTTGGCTTTTTAGAGGCTTAGACTGAAAAAAGGGAGTAAATTAAACCCCACATGAGAAAGAGGAACCCAGTGCCTCGACAGCCTGAGAGCCAATATCTGAGATGCTAATAACCCATGACATGATTCAGGAAAAAGAAAAAGGAACAATTTCATGCAGCCAAAAAAAATCTGATTTGAACACTAATGTTACCAAAATGAAGAGTCCCAATGAAATGGATCTTTTGTAACTCCCATTATGAAATGTGATTTTTCCAATGAGCCAGGTGTCCAGATTTAAATATGATCTTGCAATATTGATAGTAAAAATGAATGATGTTGATGAGAATAAAGTTACTGTTTTAGTGACATTTATTGTCTTTCTTAACCACCAAAAAAAAAAAATCAAGCAACACTTATCACCACTAATATCAATAACTGCAATGTAAGTAGTGTTAAAGAAAAACACAAAGAGAAGACAATTAGCTGTACAAAACAGCAAAGCCAAATAGTGTACTTAAAAGTACATTGTTCCACATGTAGTTAATCCTTGTAAGCCTTGTAAACTGAAACCACCAGTTTAACTCAGATTCAGAAAGCAATTTTAAACATCACTATATATTTATACAACACAATTCTTGCTCATGTACCTGTGAGCTGAGCTGGCTTTTGATCCAGTTAAAGTAGTAGTTCAGATCACTTCCTTCCATCAGATCGCGGCCCCAGGCAGCCAGCTTAGCGATGATCCTCGCCGCCTAATATATGAAGGAGGAGATTTTACATTCACATCGTCTGCCAACAATAGAAGTTTACAGGAAATCCTCAATAAAATGTACCGAGACCACAGTGTAGTGAAATACCTGTTACTTCTTTTATTACTTTGGTAGTGATATTTAAGATAAGGAAGCTAAGCAAGGAGACTTAATTTTATTCATAGCATGCTCTACAGGAGTTTGCATGTTATCCCTGTGCTTGCATGGGTTCTCTCCAGGGAATCTGGTTTACTCCCACAGTCCAAAGACATGCATGTTAGGTTGACCAGTCATAGCTGTGAGGTAGATAAAGTGTTTGAAGTGTCTAGAATAAAGCACTCCATGAATGTACGGCTAAAAATGTGGCGTGTACTCTAAAAGTAAAAGACCAGGTCTTAAAGTAAAAATAAGATTGCATATTTCATTTAAATTCCAGTGAAAGGGAGAAATAAAGAAAAGAAGGCAGAGAGAAACAGCCCTTCAGTTTTAGATATCTTGTCAAGAGACCCTTCTAAATTACTGATTTAACACAGACTGTGATCAATAGCCTGATCTAGTTGAAACAATGATTGAGGCCACAGCTACTAGCTCATAAGCAATAGCTTGGTAAGCGTTCTGTGATGAGACAGGAACAATTTCAGGTCTCCAATTTCCTCCCAGCCAGGAGAGAAACGTCAAGGCTGTAATTTAAAAACAAGACTCAGCATGACAGTTTGATTGAGTTAAGTGCTGTGTCATAGACTTGGGGTCACATTATGCCCACCTGCTGGATGCCATCTGGCTGGTATTCTTAATTAAGCTGTGCCCTATCACAGTACTCAGTTTGTCATTAGGTGGCCATTCTTTATTTGAAAAGGGTAGCAGAGAGAAGTCATTACATTTAATTGCTTGTTTTTTGAGGAAAACGTGGAAGGTTGCTTTGTGAGGAATTATTGATGTCTTGCTATGATTAGAAACAGAGACATTTGTGAAAGATTTATGGCTGTAAAAATGTAATGGAATACACCATCTAATTTTTAGTATTCTATTAAGTACACTTTGATCCTGCTTTACAAGACAGCAAATGCTTTCCCACATGGGTCACAGCCTGCTGTGTACGCAAGCTTGATGTACAAAATGTTGAAGGGATTGTTTGGATTTGAATCATTGTGCATTCTTCTTAACTCACCATGTGGACAGTAAAGAGGTCCTGGCGATTCAGCATTGGAAGGAAGTAGGACCAGGCGGTATTTTTTGTCTTTTTGGCATAGTCAAAGAAGATGTTCACTCTCTGATGGTTCTCCTGCGAAACAGTGAAAATAAAACTTAATTGGATGAGCTCTTGGGTTGTGAAAATTATACTAAAACCTGATTGCATGAACGATAATCTATTTTATTGGAAAACAATATTTTGAGCAAAACTGTCTAATGTTAATACAGATGTAACAGTCAAGACAAAGTCTGACGCCATCGGCATTAAAGGTTTAATTAGTTCAGCTTTCTATTCATTAATAATACTGTAAATCAGGAGTGGGGATGGGTTGCTATTTGTGCCAGTCTTCCTCAGTTATCTCTGTGGCTGCTGAGATTTTAGTATTTTCCAGGAAACGCTGCACAACTCCTGAGACCTCATTCCACAACTCCCCTCCAGCAAGCCTGCAAATCCACCACTTTTGGTTGAAAGATGTAAATCTCAGTTTTCGTTTTCAATAATTACTAAGCCCCACCTTAGATTTGTCTAAAATCCAAGCACAAGGGACAACTTCAATATTTCTATTTTAGCTTTTCTAAAAACTTGACAATGGCAAAGGTTTGTCTGTCTATGTAAGGGTAAAGCAACGTGACCTCTGGACCATTCATGCCCTCTATATATGGAGATATAGAGGGCATGAATCTTACTATCTTTCTCCCTCTCTACATATATATAGACATAAAGTTTGTACATGCATAAACCATTTGTCCAAAGTCAGTGGTTCTGTCTGTGTACCTGCAAGGTGTCATCAATCAGAGTCAGGATGTACTGGACCGTCTGCTCTTTGGAGATGTGGGCCATCAGGTTTAGAAAGGTCTTTGCACACTGAAGAAAAACAGAAAAAAAGCAAAGTACATATGTATTTTAAAAATTCTGCCTGGAACCTCTGAAGAGAGTCATGACACAAGCTCAGGTCAGCAAAATGCAAGACAGTGTGTCTGAAGTAGCTTTGTAGGAATTCAATTTAGCAGCAACTTTTAGCAGTGATCTTACATATAACAGAACAACAAAAACACAAGAGGCTGCACTGATGAGGGAATGTTAGTGCTGGGCAGAGGCAGAAAAAATAATATAAAACAGGAAGTCACCACATCAACAGTGATAAAAAAAACAAAACAAAAAAAACCCAGACACTACATGTGGTTTCAGTCTTGAGGCAAAATTATACAACTACGAAATGCTACCACAAGATCAGCACACTTTCTCCTCTGCCTCATAGATTACATGGTAAATATTTAATTAGCACAGTATTACAAGTTACACTGTTCTACTTGGTCACTGCATCTGTACATTCAGCCACCAGCATCCAAGAGGTTATGAAGGAAG
Organism: Paratilapia polleni; assembly: GCA_015106735.1. Taxonomy (NCBI): domain Eukaryota; kingdom Metazoa; phylum Chordata; class Actinopteri; order Cichliformes; family Cichlidae; genus Paratilapia; species Paratilapia polleni. The sequence continues at coordinate 2,876 of VUQI01040105.1, read as the reverse complement.
GGTGCTTATTGTTGTTTTGCCATTATTGATCTGAAATTTCCCAAAGACTTCTCACTGTGACTGGTGTCTGCTTAGTTTGTTGCTTAGTTTGTATGGTTGAAAAAAAAAAACATCTAAAGAGTTTCTATGAATGCACTGAATGTAAACACTGATTAAACACATAAAAATGCACGGATAGTGTAAATGAACTGTATACCTGATGTCCTTCATTGGTCAGAATGACATGTTTCTGATCAGAGTTTGCCACCTCAAACTTCTTGATGAACTCACAGTCCTCTGTTGAGATCATCTGACTTCTACAAGAGAAAGAATCATGACATTTCCACATTAACATAAGGCTACTATAATGTGTGCACTTGTAACAATGACATGCTTCAGCTGGAGCAAGGGCATCAATGGGTTTATTAAACTCAAACAAAGAAACTCACGGGAGGATTGGGATTTGCTTTATCACGAGCATGATGGCTTGAACTGTAAGGGGCAACTTGAACAATGTCAGCTGACCACAACATACCACATGTCCTACTCATGAAGGTAGTTGCAGTAAAAAACAACAAAAAAAAAAACATGCCAAAAGTGTGACCATACTTATTCAAACCAAAATTAAATCAGAATATTTTTAGGAAAGATACTGTGAATCTTGAATCATTGCTTCTGTATAACACCTATTGGTTAAAACAGGAAGTATCACTCTAGACAGCGAATCCCAATCCAGGAACTAGAGCATAGCTGTTTTTAGATTACCACACTGCACTTAGTCAGCAGTTATTCCATTAAAGTATGCAGAAATAAATATATATATATATTCATGAAATGACATCTTAACTTAATAACATTTTGACACACTGACTCTCAGACAATATCAAAACTATATCAGCATATTCCAAAAAAAAAAAAAAAAGAAACCTAGATTTAATTTTAGATATGTGGGGGCCTCAAAGCAACAATAATGTGAAAGACCTGCACTCTACTGACTAAACTGCCACCACCAAAGTGGGTTATTTTTGTTACTGACTTAAAACATATGAAAACAGGTTTAAATGTCCTTAAAAGCGTTGTGCTAGTATTTAAATTTGTGCTTTCAGGTTAATGATACAGAATATTAAATTTAAAGCTGCAGCAGCACGTCAGGTGTCCTCTCTTATAAAGAAAGCAGCAAAGAAAGAAAAATACAGCAGTACAGTGATAGTCAAGCACAAGAGAAATGTATATGAATGGTGTGGACAAAATACACCATTCATATACTGCTATAGTAAAACAGAAATATAATTTTACATACAGTGTCAACAAAAATTCAGAATGTATGAGCTTTGTAGATGTAGCATCCATGGCAGAACTGTTGTCCTGAATTGCATTACACTGTACAGGTGTGTATTACAATGATGTACTATTGGAATGCGAACTTACTGAAGATAGGACTGCCAGTTGACCTGATTGGCCCGAACCTCAGCTGCCTTTGCAGCAATGATGTTGGTTGGGACCGCAGCGTCCACAGCCCCGCGAATATCCATGATGTATTAAATCCCCTACAGTATATGTTCGGACAGAGATCCAACACCACTTTAGTTAGAAACAGAATTAACTTCAGCACACTGACTCCACATTAAAATTACAGATTTGGACCTGTTTTTTCCCCTTCACTACAAGCTGGAAAGTTGTCGAACCAACAACAGGAAAGACTACAACGCCTGATTTTATTGTGGACTTCTGTTAATACTCAGTTAAGATGCTGTAATAGCTAACAGGGCTGGATAGCTATTTATAAAGCTCTTAAGCTAAGACGAAAGACATTATATAGCTAAGGTGTGTATATATATAGCTATTTCGTGTGTAAATATATTAACCATCTTTGTGGTTCATCTTTGCAGTTTTAATTTTCACAAGCTAACAGAAAAGCTGAACCAGCTAGCAGCAGCAGGTCAAACTAGACAACTAGCTTACCCAATGTCACAACAAGTCATGATACGTCTTCCTGAGAACTGTGATAAAGCAACTGGTTACATAGCCTTTGACAGTAAACTGTCACTAAACTGTAGCATAGCACAACTTGTACGAATGAAAGTGTCAAATAATAACGCTAACAACGACACAAACATCGTTAGCTGAGGGCTTACCGTTAGCAAAGTAAGCTCGGTATGCTAACAGAAGCTAGCTGTGCTAATATAGCTTCAAAGCAGTTCTGTAACCTGTCAAAATAACAACAGCTACAGCGGAAGTAAGATTTAGAGAAACTCTATTTGACCAAAAAATATTAATAGATCTGACAACGAACAACAGCGTAAAAACTCGATTTAATTTCTCACCCAGTTACTGAGCTGTATGAATGAACAGCTGACTGACTACAACACGGCGTCACGAGCTATCATGTGACTGACAGTCAGTCACATGCATGCTCCGACCGACTGTAGGCTTCAGCGCGGAAGACGGAGAACTTTTAATTTTTAGACTACCAATTCACTTCAATTCAATTCAAATTTATTTATATAGCGCCAAATCACAACAACAGTCACCTCAAGGCACTTTATATTTTAGGGTAAAGACCCTACAATATTAGACAGAAAACCCCAACAGTCAGACGACCCCCTATGAGCAAGCACTTGGCAACAGTGGGAAGGAAAAACTCCCTTTTAACAGGAAGAAACCTCCGGCAGAACCAGGCTCAGGGAGGGGCAGCCATCTGCCACAACTGGTTGGGGATGAGGGGAAACAGAAGGGAGCAGAGGGAGACAGGACAAAAGACACACTATGGGAGAGAGAAAGAGTTTAATAATAATTAATGATTAAATGCAAGTGGTGTATAAACACATGGAGAGTGAAAGGAAGTGATGAAGAGGAAGTGCTCAGTGCATCACACCGATTCTTTCTTAATAGCAGAA
>VUQI01040103.1:0-17878 GCA_015106735.1 Paratilapia polleni | reverse complement strand
AAAAGACACACTATGGGAGAGAGACAGAGTTTAATAATAACTAATGATTAAATGCAATAGAGGTGTATAAACACATGGAGAGCTCTGACTCTTTGTCAGCCTGGCTACAGTGCTGAAAAGAAACCTGGGGTTGTTCTTGTTTTCCTCGATTAGTGAGGAATAGTAAGATGTCCTAGCTTTACGAAGGGCTTTCTTATGTAGCAACAAACTATTTTTTCAGGCCAGACGAGTGCCTTCTAAATGAGTGCAACGCCATTTCTTCTCCAGCTTACGAGTTATCTGCTTTAAGGCACGCACCTCTGAATTATACCACGGGGTCAAGCTCTTTTGATTTGAAGCTCTCTTTTTCAGAGGAGCCACAGTATCCAGCGTCATACGCAGAACTGATGTAAGACTATCAACAAAATGATCGACCTCTGTGGGAGAGAAGTTTAGGTAGCTGCTCTGCATTGTGTTGGCACATGGCATTGAAGAAGATAAAAGTGGAGGAATTACATCCTTAAACTTAGTTACAGCACTTTCAGAAAGACATCTACTGTAATAAAATTTATTCCCCACTGCAGTGTAATCCATTATTGTAAAGAAGTGGAATATTCTGCAAACGACAAATCACATCATTTCAACCCAATCAAGCTGTATTTCACTACTGAAGACAAGACTAAAGGTCCAAAGACCTACAAAAAACAGAAACAAAAAAGCTTACAAGCTCCTTAGAGCTCAGGGGAACTACAGAGTTTGAGATAATTCTTAGTGAGTTACTTCTAACCTGAAGTGCTAGGTGGTTAGTTACACAGTACATCTAGGATGTCGTCCTTGGATACTGACAAAAGACAGGCACTTTTCAAAAAAGGTACCTGGCAGGTGATTGGGTAAACCATCAATATCAGCTTCCACAGTCTATCACAGACAAACTTCAATCAAACAGATCAGAGCAAGCTGGTAAATCAAACACTCACCGAAGCCACCCAGGAGAAGAATAATATCTTTTCTATTGACAAAACCTACAATACCACTCTTTGTTATTCTTTCATTAAAGAAATATTCACTATCAAATATGCAATTTGATCAATTAACATACACATATACTGGTGTATATTTGTACAAACATACCTGCTGAGATGCTGCCCCATCTGTAAGTCTTTTCTGGGATGGTTCGCTGGCTTGATGCAGGGCAACTTGTGACTTGCTGTCATCTAAGGAAGAACCACTCAAACGTTTCTTGCCACGAGGCACAGGTACAGGCTGACCTGAGGATTCTTCTCTTTTCTTTCTTTCCCTGTGCCTGGAAATGCAAAGACAAAACAAATTCCAAATGTTTGTTCTAAAAGAAATTATTTATTACTTAGTCATGAGTTTCCAGACCATGCTGCTAATGTAACACACACAGACAGTTTTAGTTTTAAATAATGCAGGTCAATTCTAATGAACAGAGAAACAGAATGCAAAACATACACATATCTAAGTCATAATGCACCCCCACACACATCCTAATGCATATTGACTAATCTTACCTGAACTCTGAACAACCTGCAGCTACATCTACAGACACAAAGCCAAAGTCCATCTCTTCATCTTTCATTTCCTTCCTTAGGTTAATTTCCATTGGTTCACTACCTTTATCATCCTCTAGATGCAGCCAGTCATCCTGAGAAGAAGTAACAGTGGACGCAAGGTACCTATCAGCCTCTGCTTCCTGGACTTTCTGCATGTCATCTTGTTCAGTTACTACCTCTATAGCCTTTTCCCAGTCATCTGTAACAACATGTTCATCTGTAAAGGTCCAGTCTTCAGTGATTTCACTGGAAGCCTGCTCTGTATCTTCTCCAGTGTGTGACTGAGTAAATTCTTCTCGCATTGCTGCTAGAACGTCCTTTTCCAACTCTAATGTATCATCATCTTCATCATGAATTGTGACAAAACCTAATTCAGAGATCATACTTGAATCCAATGATCCTGAGCCTTCCTCTAATTCCTTGTTAGTGACAGCTGTATTATCTGAGTTTTTTTGGGACAATCCCATTTCTAGAGGCAATAAACCTTCTGCAGGTGGTGGGCTATCTGAATAAGTTGAACCAAGACATTTCTTAGCACAAGGCAGTGGAACAGGCAAGGTAGATGGTTTATTTTGTTGTACTGTTTCAGGATCAGGGGTATCTGCTATGGTATCTGACTGGTAGGAAGGTGATGAACCAGAAATTTCAGTGTCATCTGGAAACAAATCACTATGACGTTTCTTTACTCTTGGTTTCGGTACCAGTGAGCTTGAGGGTTCTATTGTCATCCCTGAAGAATCGCCATCCTCTAATTGAACACTTCTCTCTGTGGTTAATCTGCTTTTCCTCATCTGTACACTAGGCACTTCTTCTGTGGATGTTAAAGGTTGGTGAACTGGGGGAAGAAGGGGAAGGCCTTTATTATGTTCCAACTCTGACAATATTTTAGTTGTTGAAGAAATGCATGAATGGTTACCATGCTTTGCTGACTGTGCCTGTTCTCCACGGGAAGCTTGAGAGGCTCTCTCTGTAAAGTCATCTGGGAAGGAGCCACTGAGGCGCTTCTTCACACGAGGCCTTGGGATAGGATGAGCTGTTTGTTTGAGGATTTCAGTTTCTGCTGTCACTGGTGCATCCTCTGACTTCTGAGAAGTTCTGATGTTGATTACAACAGATGTGTCACAAGCTATTGCAGACTGACTTATTTCTTGCACATCACCAACTGCAGTTTTGTCAGACTGGACTGGTTTAACAGATTCCTTGTTTGCAACATTAAAATTCTGTGCTGTAATTCCCTTGTCACTCTCAAATGAAGGCAATTTCTTGCCACGCTGAGGAAGGCCTATCTTCTTGATGATTGAAATAGTGTCAGTTTGCTCATAATGAAATATCTCTGGCTCTGGATTTGGGGTGATGCTCTCAATTCTTTTGTGAGCAGAGGCCTGAATAGGTGTGTTAGTGCCTTTCTCAGGCAATTTTGGAGTACAAGAGGTTTGTTCTGTCTGTAAAAATAAACTTCCAACCAAATCAGTTTCTTGAGAATGTTGTATGGTTATATGGCTGTTTCCTTCTGTCATTTGTGTTATGTCTGTCTCTTCCCCTTTGTATTTATAAACACCTGTGTAAGGTATTACTTGAATATTTTCTTTGTTGTGACTGCTCTGAAGTACACGTAGAGGAATGCTACCATCTCCATTCTTTATGCTGCAAGGTGAGGCAGGGCCAGTGGAAGTCTGTGTAGACATTATTTCAGCTTTAGCATCCTTCTTTACAGACTCAACTGGAACAATTTCAGGGAGGCACTTGACAGACATAACATCAAATTTTTGTTTGTGGTCCAGGGTTAAAGTATCTTTCCTTCTAAGAGGCCGTTTGGGAACAGTGTCGTTTTCTCCATCACACTCTTTTTGTTGTGGTTCTTGAACTTTCCTCTTTGGCTTCCTGCCTCGCTGAAGTACAGAAATGTCACCTTGTGGTCCATCTTGACTAATGTTTTGATCACATGAGGGTTTCTCCAAGACAACATCCAAGATTATTTCTCTATCTTTATTGGCATCTGTTAGTGTCTCATTTGATGTAGGCTGCTGGGAAGTAGCATTATTTTCTTCCATGTTTGTTTGTTGGGAGCTTAAGAAAAGAAAGGACAAACTTCAGAATTGGCTGTTCTTGATTTTGTCATATATTTGTACCATGCACCCAACCATTAATCTGTGCCACCAATAAGACAGAAACCAAATCCTGCTACACAACAACAAGTCATTAGAACAAAGCAGCACATAAAGGAAACAAAGACAAGGTTAACCTTAGTACACAAAGGTAGCAATATTACACCATATCCCAATGCCAATACTGACTGAGTTTACTGTCACAATGTCCTGAGTAGTAAGCACTCATAAGCAAAACAATAGAAATGTTATCATCAAAACTGTAAAACATGTACACACCATGCAACCATATGCAGTCCACCAGTACTCACCCTTTTTCCAGCTGAGAAGAAGACAACACCTCTCTAACCTCATCCTGTTCTACCTCAATCTGTTGCCTTGCAAGAAAACTTTCAATGCACACTGATGTATGAACAGTGTCCTTCCCTGTGAGCAATCTCTCCTCTGTATGCTCCTTGGTATGATCAAGACCGGCCTCTTGCTCCTCTACTTGCTCACAATCTTCCTTTGATATTTCAGGTATATCAGCCTCTGTCAATGGCGGCCATTTCTTCATGCTTGCACAATCTAAAAACCCATCATTGTTGTTGGTACCGGGCAACGGAGATGCTGATCGATCATCTATCAAGTCCCACATGTAAGGCTCAACACTTGTTGGATATTCAATGCTATGTTCAAACTTGCCCTCTATGGGAGTAGTGCTATTTGTAAATCGCGGAAAAAGCTCATCTGAAGCAGTCATTGTTCTATCCACAGAAGAGACAGCCTTGGGTTGGTGATCAACTTCAGCTAAAGCAGTGTTAGACGGCCCCAAGATTGATGCTACGGTTTCATAACTGTGAGAAATGAATGAATATGTGAGTGAGTGAATGAAAGCTGGAACCATGCAAAATCTGTCTTTTCTATCACTATGTAGCTAATTATAGAAACCAGTAAATACTGGCAACATATTCCCATGCAAATGCAGTTCAGTAAAGTTTTCACTTTACTTACAACTAAAATCTGCATTTGAAGATTTAAGGAGTTTAATATATGACGAACTAGACAATGAAATATCAGCCTCTATCAATAAACAATCCATGCTTCACGCTATTAGTTTCAGATTGGGCTCACACTTACCCTTTGTGGAAAACACCCACAATAGCATTTACTAATCCAGAGATCTCTTTCTCCTTTTCTGACAAAGAGGATTCTGCTTGTTTTTCTGTTATTGTTCCTTCAGCCTCCAATAGTTCCCAACCTAAGACTCCCACCGGCTCAGATATTTCCACTGGTTTCTTCACTGTTTGGGCTTCCTCTGCTGCTATCCTCTCTACCTGTGATTTTCTGAGGACCCAAATATAAAGGATTTTAAAGCTTGATCCAAAGAGCTCATACAGCACTAAAATTAAAATGTACTCTCAAGAAATTCAATCTTGTATTCATGCTCAATTTAACACGCAATCTAATGCTACCATTTGTTGGTCCAAACAGTTTATGTTAGGGAAACATTAAATGCCATTCACAGAGAAAATGCAAGAGCGTTGGGCTCTTCCACTTACCCATTATCTACATTAAGTTCTATGTTTTGCTTGGCCCCGATTTTAAGTTTCTCCTCTGTTAAAAAAAAAAATTAAAAAAATCAAATACATTAAAGTATGTGGCAAAGAAAGATAAATGTGACCTTGACCTTAGCACTGTAAATGTCTCACCATATGCAAGTTCTGTGCTTGGACTGCTAACAGATGCTGAAGGAACACCAGGAATTCCTGTGTCTTTGAGATATGACTGTGCATGAGGTAATTCTTGCAATATTTGCTTTTTAGTTGCAGGTGGGAATGGAATAGTCATTGCTTCATCTGTTGGATTCAACTGCAAAATACTGGGAAACCCAGGAATTTGAGCCAGATGTGGACATGATGGAGCCATTGCTACCATATTCTTAATTTCAGCTTGTTTATGGCCTTGTTTTGCTGGTAACTCTGCAATACAATTGTTTTCATTCTGTCTGTTTTTAAACAAGATCTTCTTGTATGTTGTCCCAGTTTGCATATGTATATATTCAGCACTATGCATTCTTGCCGATGGAAAACCTGGGATACATGAAACACATGGAGCAGATGTGTATAAGCTGACCATGTTTGGTGCTGTGTTTACAATTTGAGCAGAAGGAAAACCAGATACTCTGGCTTCTTTTGGGCAAGATGCCACTAGTGTCAGGGTGTTTTTTATGTTGTAGCAATCTAGCTGGTTCTGTTGAGTAAGTACCATAATCATTTCTGCCCTTTTCTTCTGAGGTCTTATCAAAATTGGTTTTGTTTCACTGAGCCAACCTGTGCTTGGTACAACACTCATGGATGCAAATCCTTTGATACTTGAAGCAGTGGAGCAGCAAGGTACAAAACTTATTTTGTGTTTGATCTTGGACTTGGGATGGGGTGCAGATTGGAATCCGGGGATTCTGGACTCTTCTGGGCAAGCTGGCACTAAGGCTAACATTGCCTTCATAGTTTCTCCATTTTGATTTGGAACATCTATCACAAAAGCTGTCTCCTTTGGATGATTTTCACACAAAGTGTATGGATCTAAAAGCCATTGGAATTTTAAGGCCCCTTTAAGGGAGGCAAACCCTGGCAAACTTGATACCTTGGGACAAGCAGGTAGGAGATTTAGTATATTGTATCGGATGACAGAAGGAAAGCCTGGAATCAATGATGATCTTGGGCAAGAGGGAACCAAAGGAATCATGTGGTTTGGTTCATCTATCATTATTGGTGAGCAGTTTATCCTAAGATGAGTATTCTTTTGTGGTCTGGACATCAACAAACCTGTTTCAGATGGCCATCCTTCTTCCAGGCACAATTCAATTGATGAAAATCCAGGTACAGTAGAAATTAGTGGGCACAAAGGAAGGAGCCTGACCATATTTAAGCCATAACACTGAGTTCTGGGATATGGAATACATGGGAAACCAGGAATACTTGACACTTTGGGACAAGATGGTACAAGGGAAACCATGACTTTCATTGTTTTCTTATTTTCACACCTGTCTTTTATTCTCGAACATCTGTCCTTCATTCTTGGTTCAAACAGTGGCTCCTTACTTATTATCCACTCTTTTGAATTATAAGAGGATGGAAATCCTGCTATTTGCGACACTTTTGAGCATGAGCTTGAAAGACTGACCATATTTGTCATATCTACAACATTATACATTCTGGGATTTGGTACAGAGGGAAACCCAGCGATGCATGAATTCCTTGAGCAACTTTGTGCAAGAGAAACAACTCCTTTCATGTCTTTATCTTTCTTATTGATCTCCAGTACTAATACAGGCTCCTTTTCAACTGGCTTCTTCCACAATGGCTGTTGAATGGTGTTCCAGTTTTTGCTGTCAGCTTTCTGGATTGATGGAAAACCAGCTATACTGGAGACAGTGGGGCAAGATGGAAGGAGATTGAGCATTCTAGACCCATGATAGATTACTGTCAGTTCAAAAGTAGATGGAAATCCAGGGATACAAGCTTTTTGTGGACAAATTGAGGCTAAAGCTGACATAGCCTTCATCTCATCATTGTGAAGGCTATATTCGATCATTACTATGTTGAGTTTTGATTGTTTTGCTGCTAAAGGTTTGTAATCTGTAACCCAACTTTTGCTGAAAGGATTCTCCACTAATGAGGGGATGCCTTCAATTAGAGAGATTTTCGGACAAGATCCTCTGATGCTTGTTTCAGCTAATCCACGATTTACTATAGCAGGTTGTGGAATCAAGGCAATGTCTGTTATGCAGGAAAGCTCTGGACATGTTGGTGTCAAAGCGCTTGTTTGTTTAATTCCATCCTTCTCTTTTAGTAATTCCAAAAGTACTTCCTCTTGTGATATCCATGATTTGTTATCAATAACAGATGCTGAACCAGGTATATTGGATGCATTTGGACCAAAGGCATTAATATCTACTGAACTTGGTCCATGAAAAACAAAACTGTATTGCGATACAGATGGGAACCCTGGATTTCTAGCCTTCCTGGGGCAAGAGGGTGCCAGTAAAACCATTTCCTTGTTTTCACTTTCATTCTCCTCAAATGCAAATGGTGGTAATATTGCCTTTATTTGGGACTGTTTCTTCCAGATTAGCTTTCGATCGATATGCCAATGTCTTTCTTCATTTAGAGGCAATTTCGATGGCATGCCAGCAATGTTTGTTATACTGGAACAGGTTTCCAAGAAAGTGAACTGTTTATAGTCAAATTCGGGCCTAACATAATTTGATACACATTGTGCACTAGGGCAGGAAGAGTTTTTATCCACCATTACTTCTAGAGATACATGTCCTTCCAAATGATGACCACACTCAAAATCTTCTGATGTTTTTTTCCCAGTAGATTCACTATCCAAAAGGGATTCAAGTGTTTGCTTAGCAGTAGTAGAAAATCCAAATGTGCCACTCATTGTTGGGCATGGCAACGGCATCCCAGCTTTTCTATTTGTCTTCATTTTATCACCTGCAGTGTTTAACATGGATGCACCAGGAAACGATGGGTGCATGTTGACCATTTCTTTGCTCATCTCAACCTCTTTCTGTGGCGCTTTTCTAATTTCCTCTGTAGTTGCCTTTGGTAGTTCCTCCCACTGAATGATCCTGTCTGTAGGACAGTTTTCTTTAGTCACCTTTGGTAGCTCCTCCCATTGTATGGTGTTATCTGGATGTTTTTGTAGCTGCTGCCCAGCATAATTTATTTGTGTTTGGGATAGCGGTTTTGCAGCACCAATCGGGCATGTTGACTGTAGTAAAACCACGTTTTCATTGCTAAAGAGAAGGTAAATACAAAGTTATAGTCAATATGTACTCTATGAAGATGCCAAATAAAAATAATAAATGTATTAGATCATTCTACCAAAGAACAATGCAATTCAACATATTTTCATGACAATACAGTGGAAGCCTCGTATAATTTACCTTAATCACTTAGTGAGAAATAAATCTCTACTTCACAGTATAATTACAATTAATTTAAAAATAATAGCATATTATATAAAACTTTATTAGTACCCTTTGTTACTTTTATAATTTTATAGTCTCACGCACGCTAATTCAACATGCATTTCATGCCAAACTTACTCCACTCAGTATTAAGACACTCAATCTTCACTTCACTTAATCTTCACTCAAGAGGTGCACTCCACAAACAAAGCATAAAGCCACAACCTTTGTGTAGATGATTCCATAGCAATTGTTGTTACAATTAGTATGCACCTGATATGTAACGATATGTAAAAGATCTTTAAATTTACCACTGAGTACTTCGGAAACAATTTAGTTAATTTTTTTGTTGTCTGACTTCTACTCCAATTCATAGTCTTTGGTTCCTTTTATTTATTTTTGTTACTGATTTATATCCAGTGGCATTTAGTTGCAACCTATGTTGCTCAGTAGCAGTCAGCTGACAACCTGACTATCAGCACCAACAACTGAAGCTTACCTCATGAAGAGCATTAATTATCCACTCATAAAGAGAGCGTAATTAACAGCATGCGATACACATTACTGCATGGAGAAGAAACTGAAAAGAGCAGAGGTCAGGTACTATTCTTCCCCACACTTACCTACTCTCATGGTTCCTAGCACACCCATGGCCCACAATACTATAATGTGAAGTAATGACATCTAATGACTCGGAAAAAGTTTTATTTTGACTCTCTAAGAAACCACGACCCTCCACAGTCACTTCAGTGATCCCTGCTCCTTTAGTAACCGTAACTCCCCTCTCAGTATCATTCTGACCCATGGGACTGAAACAATGAAAAAAAAAAAAAAAACTTTATAACTTTGGGAACCACAAAATAACTCATAACTCCACAAATGACACAGACAACAAATACAAATTTTGCCATAGATGACTCAGCTGGTGTTGAGATGCAAATGCATCACTGTAAAAATGCATCACACCACTGCATCACAATGAAAAACAAGGCGACCCACCTCTTTCTAACACTCAAGAATAGTGGCATGTCAGGAATGGAGTGCCACATTCTACAGTTCAAGTTTCTGAAAACAGAATCAAAAAGCAAATGTTTCAAAAACGAACCCACTAACATTACAGAGAGAACTCAAACACTCCAACTCACCCTTTTTCTAGATCAGCTACATCTCCCTCAAATGGTATCCAAAATCCTTGTTCATCTTTATACATCTCCAAAGATGAAGACACATCAGTCTGTATGTCAAGGTCTAATCTAATTGGCCCGACCTTTTCCTGTAGCTTCCCAACCCCATTCAGTTGAGATGATGGGTGATCCACTTGGATTTCAGAACTTGATGATGGTATGTGTTTGATGGCAGCCTTCATGGGAAAGGTCGATGACTTCATTGTCAATGTGTATTGTTCCTCTGATTCAATTTGGTTAGGTACTGTTAATTGGCTGTATCTCTCTTTGACAGAAACCTTACAAAGGAAATGTTCTCTCAGTGGAAGCTGTTGACTCATGAGGTTTTCTATTTCTGTCCCAGTTTTTGCTGATCTTGGCTTCACCAACAGTGGTGTCCTTACTGCCCACCCCTGTCCTGAAAGGTGCACATGTGTTGAGGGTACTCCAAGCACAGATGCGGTTTTTGGGCAAGATGGCACCATATTTACCATATTTGTAAATCGGTTAGCATCAGGTGGTGGAACTGAAGGTTCAAGAAAAAAAACTGCCTTCATTCTTTCATTGTGGGGAGAATAATACTTTTTGTGACATTCATAGTACCACTGCACTGTCATCCACACTGGACAGTCTACTTTACAATCAGAAAAAAAGGACAGTATGGAAGGATAACCAATGATTCTTGACTTCCTTGGGCAACATGAGATCAACTGTACCATGTCTGAATTTTTTTTTACGCTGGTATCAACAGCTTGGGGTCGTGAGGTTGATGGAAATCCAGGGTTCAGGGCTCGTTGTGGACATGGTGGAAGCATACTTAGCATTAGGTCTTTGTCCATGTATGACATTTCCTTAACTGTATAATCCTTCCAAAAAACACCATACCTTCTACTGAGTGGGTTTTCCCAAACTGTATCATTGACCACATACCAGCCATCATAATCTTTTGCCTTTGCAGGTAGGCCTGGAATTTTACTGTGTTTTGGGAAGGTGACAAAGGATTTCAACATGCTTGGGGACTCTTTCATCAGAGTTTGCACTGACATTTCTCTTGCCTTAGATGGAATTCCAGGAACATTAGAATGTTTGGGACAGGGTGGCAACATTGATACCATTATACTAAGCACTGTATTTTCTTTAAAATTCATCTTATGTTTATTTATTACTGATGACCTTTCTGGTTTTGTAACTGGCCTTTCCCATACGTGTCTTTTGTTTAAACTCCATTCTCCTTCATCAAATTCTACGTGGAACCTAGAAGGTAATCCACAAACTCTGGAATGTCTTGGACAAGTAGGGAGCAGACTTAGCATACTTGGTATATCTGTTAACGTCTGGCATTGTACTGATGGAAAACCTGCTATACAGGCTGTCCAAGGGCAGGTGGGCAATATGGACACCATATTTATGATTGTATCGCTGTCAAGATAGAACACATTAATGTCCTCTAAATAATCTTGTGTATTCTTCTCTCGTGAATTGCTGTTTATTCGCCTCAAAGCATGCCACTCTTCGTTCTGTGAATTGTTTTGATATCGAGATGGCATACCAGGAGTTTGGCTCTGTTTAGGGCACACAGTTAAAACATTGACAATACTAGGTATCAGCTTTTGGGGTCTTGTGGGCATACCAACAAGGCAAGACTTTACAGGACAAGGGGGCAGTATTGCCAATGAACTGAACATTTCACTTTTGTCTAGATCCCCACCAGCATCAGGGGAAATGTTCTGAATCCTGACCTTACTTCTGAGGAGTGGCTTCTCCATTAAACTATGCCTTGCAATAACCAAACCTTCATACAGAGCACTAACTGGCTCCTTAGAGGGTAAACCAATGGCCATGGTTTTTCTTGGACAAGTAGGCAAAAAATCTGCCATTCTGGGTTCTTTGAGTGGCACAGAGGAAAATCCAGGAATGGTTTGCTGCCAAGGACAAGATGGCAACACATTAACTATGTGCTTTATTTGTCCTTTATGCTCATGTGACAGTCTCCAAACCAAAACAGGAATATTTTTCAATGGCCGATCTAAAATTGATTTCCTCAAAATATACCAGTTGTCATTATATGTCAGAACTCTTTGTCTAAAAGGCATACCTGCAATCATTGTTTGTTTAGGGCATGTAGGTAAAAGACTGACCATGCTTGGAGCATTTGAAGCCTTTTGCAATGATGCAGAAGGAAACCCTGGAATACTGGCCTTTCTAGTACATGTTGGCAACATGGCCACCATGAGTCGAATCATATTAGTATCACTGTACGCTAGTTCCTGAACACAGGCCACATGTGAAACAAATGTTTCTTTTATCTGCAATGGCTTCTTCCACAGATAACATCTGTCACAAAAATTCATTTTATATCTAGTCACTGACCCAACAGAAGCTAACCCTGGAGCACTACAACTTCTGGGGCATGTAGGTAAAAGGTGAGTCATATTTGGCTCACATTGCAAAGCAGAGATGGGATGGGATGGGATGCCAGGAATCTTAGAATAATGTGGACAACTTGAGAGCAAATGGACCATACTTGGCACTCTTACTGTTCCTTCCATCTCAGTTTCAGGCTGTGAAGTGGATGGTAAGTAAGAAAGGGGATTTCCTCTTGGAGATAATGGACCAGGTTCCACCTTGGAAATGTACACACACTTTTCTTCTGCGCTAACTGCCGAGCTTGGTAACACAAGTTCCTGTTTAAATCCCATACCTCTCTGACCCAACAGTCTCTTATCCGTAGACAAAGTCACATTTCTAGATCTCTCTTCTGTCATATAATGTTCTGAGTCCAGACCACACACCAGGTTTTGTGTGGTCAAAGATGCAAAATTTTTATCAGATTCCTGAAATTGATTTGGAATATTGCTTGTTGTGGACCGCTGTGCAGAAAGAACCTCAAAGTTAGATTCCAATGTTGACAGTACTTGGTTCAAAGCTGTCATGTTGCCTATGACGTTCTTGTCCATAACAGGTACTGGAACAGCAGGATTGATACTTTGTGGCTTTTCTTGCTGCAAATTTGTCACAATGGACCATACTCCAGACTGAGCTTCTGGTGTTGTGCTCATCACCACTGGCTGAATAGAAGCATTGGCATCTCTGAGACAAGATGACACTGAGGAAGCCATGCTCTCATTTCTGAAGGAGTAGATTGCACCAAAGATTCATGTCAAAACAGAAACACTTGAATGCCTAAGCTGGTGAATTTGTAAGTATCATGATTTGTTTTTGCCTTGCTTGTGTTAACAGTGAACACTATGTCACACTTACCCCAAATCCATTGTAACAGCTTCCTTTTTATGGGTAACTGCTACACTTCCCCCTATCAGTTTTGTCTCAGAGGTTGAAGTATTCTGAGGCAAGTGCAGCAAAGGTCCTTGGAGTGATCTCAAAGTAGGTTGTGAGTTGGTAGGAGAAAAGGGTATCGGCTGAACAGGCTCTGGTTGGGCTACTGGATTACCTAACTGGATGGATAGCCGGGATGAGTGAGTTATTGGTTTAACCATATGCTCCTTGACTGAAGTAGATGTTGAATCATGAAAATTATGGTTTTGATTAGGTGCAGAAGGATATAGAGGAACTGTTGGCTGAATACTGGTAGATGTCCTTTTCAGTCTTAATTCTATCTGATCCTTCTGTGTTTTTGGCATCTCAGAATATGTTAGCGCTGGGGCTAAGGGTGTTATCGGGATAAGGTTCAGAAGTGAGGCCATACTCTCAGGTCTGAGGGACAAACAAATGAAGGTAAGAGTTATAACGTAAGGAAGGTCTTTGCCACAGTACTGCAGGCACAACCAGGTTATATTCACGGAATTATACTGAATAGCTTACAATCAAATGAACAAGTGTCATGGAACTACAACAATTACACACAGCAACAACATACTATAGTATGTTCAAACCTGACTCTCAGTAACCAAACAAGCTTTTTCTGAGAAATCATGGGACAAATGATCAGCTTTTGCCAAGCAGCAGATGCCTTACAGACATACAAAACTGCAAGACCAGGCTCTTATGACATTAACATGATCTCAACCTGCTTGTTTTTGTTTAAATTTCAACACAAATTTTTTTTTTTTTAAATCTCACATTACTCAGGTAACATATGAGATTTCATGCATAGCTGAAAAACCAGTGTGATAGTTTTTTGCTCAGTGGAAATAGTATTTTTCCATCATTAAATGTGAAACTGCTTTTTCATTTTTTTGTCAATTGTTTTCTGTCCAGTCCACACTGGCATGCTTTTAAGCACACTGCTACTTTTGTATGAATGGACAATTGGCAATTGTTTTACCTTCTGCTCTAAAGTGCATCAGAGTTCTTTATTTAACACAACAGAGATTTGTATTTAATCTAGAATTCTCTTCAACGTAGTCAGAGGTTGTTTCAAGCCAAACAAATTGGGAGGTGAAGTATTTAAAGCCATGGCTGCAAATCCAGGCCCAACCAGTTAACCACAAACGCAAGCTATATTAGTTACCTCATTGCTGTTTACAAAGTGATCTGTAACAGCAAGGTCTTTTCCAACAAAAGATCCATTTGCCAAAAATGCACTAAAAGATGTTCTAAAAGAAATTTAAGCCTTAATGTGTATAAACACGAACAGACTAGCAGAGCTGCGGTGACCAGAGAACACAAAAGGTCAGTGAAATTCAGCAAATGCAGCAGTGACAGGAAATATAACTGTTGGTACCAACTGGAAAGGTACCAGTTTAAAAGGACTCTACTCAACTTTGAGTACAATAAGTGAAAAGACAACCAGTGGAGGTGAAGGATCAACTACGCAGCCAGAGAGTAAGATGTCCACTAAGGAGAGAACTGTCAGCTACAAAGCGATGGGTGATGAGCAAATCACTTTCTGTGTGGACAGGGCTTAATCTCTGATTTCCGTGAAAAATATTCCTAGGTGATGATACACTTCTTAATAAGAAAACTACCAGAGTTTAGCTCTCTACTGTTATTAGTTTGCTCATAGGCCATATTATCAAATTTTTTACAAATTTAAGCTCTCAGAATTTTATATTGAACTTCAGCTACAGCTTCAGCTACTTTGAAATTCCATATTCCTGAAGTCATAGTAGCAGGCCTAAAAAATTTAAATGACATATCTTAAGTAGTTTTCTAGATATAGCTATCTGAAAATGGCTCCACAGAAAATGCTGCTCAGAAAAGGCTTGAAAATGGCCCTAACCTCATCACAAAAATGTTTTTTATGAGCAAATTAATAACAGTTGAGAGCTAAAATCTGAAAGTTTTCCTATTAAGTGTGTCACCCCCCCATGGTCAGACTGGAAGCATTTGGTCAGTTGACATGGAATGACCCTATTTCCGTTTTTTGCAGTTTTCAGTTTTATCATTTGCTTGAACTGGTTGATGTAATGTGTTCCCAAATTGAATTGTGGGTCCGCAGCTTTGCTTTGCTTGTACTGGAAAGTTGAGAAAAGTCCAGCTGTTCAAGCTGCAGCACACCAGAATCATGTTATTCGAATATCCAGACAGTGCATGGTGGGTTCTGTGGTAGCCCGTCATTCAGTATTATAAAATGGAGAAGAAGGTGATCATTGCAGTAGGGAGCAGTGTTTTATATTATCAAAGTGTGTCACAGCTACGTGAGTATTAATCAAAGCTGTGCTAGCTCATTTTAAGTTTACAGATTGGTTGCTTGCTCTCTTGGGAAGATTGTGCCACCAAAGACATCACCCACCATTAAGCATTAATGCAACAATCTTGCCTTATGATCTTACTTAAGTTTTACAGTAACACATCCAGCAGAACATAACACTGAAATATTTTCATCCTAATTTTGGGAGTCCTCACTGTGAAATAAATGCAAGTCTGCTAGTTCCAGTCCACTTTATCCACAAGATAATATACTAAGAGGCATTAAAAATGCAACAATGTAGCATTTTCTTATATTTTACAGTTCTTGGAGCATTCATTCCAGCAGTCAGCATGCCGATCCCTGCTTGCCTGTGGCAGTTGTGGTTAGGGTGCGGGTTCGGGTTGAGGGGGGTTAGGGTTAAGGTCTTGTATCAAGCTACCGATGACGCCATGTGGACATGGCAACTTGGCTTTACAAGACTACTCACGTGAAATGAGCTACTAATCCCTTTTTCATTTCTCATAATTGTTTTGCTATATTTATATGTATGTACGAAAAATTTTACATTGGTACTTGTTTAGTTTTTAATTCCACTTAAATATATTTGACTCTCTTCACCAGCCACTCATTTGTCAGTACTTTGACTGCAGTGCTTTCACTTTATATAACTTAATAACTTAATATAGCATGCAAAGTAAAGGAAACTGCAAACCAAAACAATAACTTGGAAAAGTTGCAGTTACTAGCAACACTTACAGTA
The DNA here is from genome assembly GCA_015106735.1 of Paratilapia polleni. Taxonomy (NCBI): domain Eukaryota; kingdom Metazoa; phylum Chordata; class Actinopteri; order Cichliformes; family Cichlidae; genus Paratilapia; species Paratilapia polleni. The sequence continues at coordinate 1,741 of VUQI01040103.1, read as the reverse complement.
CAGGGAGTCATGTTATTCAATATCATATTAAAAAACACTGCTTAGCTTTAAGTTGCATAACTTTCTGCCTGCTTGACCTCACCATTTGCAAAGATTTGATGTATTCTTGTATCTGTTACAAAAAAAACACAAACTTATCCCAGCTAGCACATTTTGGGGTATGCCATCAATGACCAAATGTGTGCATGAAAGGCCAACCCCCAAGTGCTTTGGGTACTTTTTTTAAATTCAAGTAGCTACTTAATAACAGGTTTGTTTTGAAAGAAAAGCTGGGCTATCTCAGGCAAAATCACCTTTTTTCTTTAATTAAAATAACACCAAACAGATGTTCTTTAGTTGCCACATACTATAACTGCAGAACAGACTTGTTTTGTTTTTTTTCAATAAATTGCAGCAATGACAAAATATCACATACACCGTGTAAATGATTTGTTGGCATTTATAAACATGCAGCCAAAGTTCTTAGTGGTAAAATACATTCAGTGCAATTAATGTTTGATGAAAATTACCATATTTCCTCAGATAATGACCAGGGGATTTATCTACCTCAACAGCAGAAGGTAACAGGCTTTTAACTGAAGCAGGTTTACATTAAAGGCAGTCCCATATTTTCAATTCCCTCTGTATAAGTATATTTAGTCATATTTTAGCATTCTGCTTCCCTGATAAAGTTGCTGTTAATAAATGTTAATATAAAACCCAAAACGTACTGTAACAGTTTCAGATTAAAAGCCCTCCAGCATTTTTATTAGACAGAAGCCACCTGTTTCTTAGCAGATCTTCCTCTAGGAGCCACTTGAGGCTGGCTCCAAAAGTGAGCCAATACCCATATACTCCCATTAAATGTCCAACTTTACAGCACTAAAAAACATATTTATAGCCTGGTACCAAAAAAAAAAACAAAAAAAACAGCTTGGGTTTCTGTTGATAGTTTCCCCCTTCATGACAGCTCTGAGTAGAGTGATTTTATTTTATTTTTTTTTACAACTCATCCACCTGAATAGTGGAGTTACGGGCATGGCCACATTAACACTATCCCCACTAATGACAAAATATTCCAGCAATCCGTGTTTTCACATCACACAATAGTGTTAAAAATCTAACATTCTGCTCTTTCTTTTGTTATACCTACAGTGGTGTGAAAAAGTGTTTGCCCCCTTCCTGATTTCTTTGTTTTTTTTTTTTGCATATTTGTCACATTTAAATGTTTTAGATCAAACAAATTTTAATATTAGTCAAAGACAGCCTGAGTAAATACAAAATGCAGTTTTTAAATGATGATTTCATTTATTAAGGGAAAAAAGATATCCAAACCTACCTGGCCCTCTGTGAAGTAATTGCCCTCCTTGTTAAATCATGAATTAACTGGGATTAACCACATTTTTTAGAAAGCTGAGTTCAATTTTACCAGGCACACCCAGGCCTGATTACTGCCAGACCTGTTGAATCAAGAAATCACTTAAACAGAACCTGTCTGACAAAGTGAAGCAGGCTAAAAGATCTCAAAAAGCAACACATCATGCCACAATCTAAACAAACAGCTGAGAAACAAAGTCATTGACATTGATCAGTCTGGAAAGGGTTACAAAGCCATTTCTAATGCTTTGGGACTCCAGTGAACCACAGTGAGAGCCATTATCCACAAATGGAGAAAACTTGGAGCAGTGGTGAACCTTCCCAGGAGTGGCCGGCCTACCCAAATTACTCCAAGAGCGCATCAACAACTCATCCAAGAGGTCAC
>VUQI01040102.1:0-10115 GCA_015106735.1 Paratilapia polleni | reverse complement strand
ATGCTGTGGGGATGCCTTTCTTCAGCAGGGACAGGGAAGCTGGTCAGAGTTGATGGGAAGATGGATGGAGCTAAATACAGGGCAATCCTGGAAGAAAACCTGTTAGAGGCTGCAAAAGACTTGAGACTGGGGCGGAGGTTCACCTTCCAGCAGGACAACGACCCTAAAGATACAGCCAGAGCTACAATGGAACGGTTTAGATCAAAGCATTTTCATGTGTTAGGCCCAGTCAAAGTCCAGACCTAAATCCTATTGAGAATCTGCTGTTCACAGACCTCTCCATCCAATCTGACTGAACTGGAGCTATTTTGCAAAGAAGAATGGGCAAAAATGCAGTCTGTAGATGTGCAAAGCTGTTAGAGACATACCCCAAAAGACTTGCAGCTGTAATTGCAGCAAAAGGTGTTTCAACAAAGTATTGACTCAGGGGGGCTGAATACTAATGCACGCCACACTTTTCAGATTTTTATTTGTAAAATATTTTGAACACCATGTATCATTTTCCTTATGCGCTTGTGTTGGTCTATCACATAAAATCCCAATAAAATACATTTAAGTTTGTGGTTGTAACGTGACAAAAAGTGGAAAAGTTCAAGGGGTATGAATACTTTTGCAAGGCACTGTAAATGCTGAGACAAACCTACTGACGTCTTAAAGTTGACAAGTGAAAATTATGACAGGCATAAGGTGTTTCACCTCAGATTGTTCCAAACATAGCAAGTAAAATCATTCGTTCACTGAGTAATAAATAATAAAACTTACCTCTGTCTCTTTGATGTAGGTCACAGTAAAATAACCCTCATAAATAAATTATAAATGCATGTATTTACAGCCTGTTTTCTGTGTATGTTCCTGGGGCATCAACTGGAGCCATTCAGTCAAAACTGCTGGCTTAATTTACGCACACGTTGTCCTTCAGTGTCTGGGCCATGATGCACTGGGTTATGGTTTAGAGTCAGGCCTTGATTATACTTTGTGTTCATGACTCTGGTTAACCTAAAGCTAACTGAGTTCTTTTGAGTGCCTAAACCTAACAAGCGATTAGATGTGAAAATAAAACGCAAAAGGTCCCATCAAGTTGCGAGCTACAGTCTCCTTCAAATTATGCCACGCCACCCCTCCAGCCTCCTGAAACAGTCTTTACGTCTCTAAAATGACACAAAAAGACACTTTGGACATAATGCAGAGGTGCTGGAGGCATATGACAAAAGGCCTTATTTTACATGCCAGGATGAGAATGTGCTACAGTCCACAAAGTTTATGCAACTGAACTCCCTCTGTGCTTTGGATGTTTCCCTCAATTTTTATGTTGTATCTGCCCTAATTTTTAAAATGTCATTTCCTGCATTCATCTTTGTTTATCTGGAATTTTTACTACCAGAGAAATTGATTAAAATCTTCTTTATTGTGCACCAGGTGGGATTGCTGTAGTCCAGATGTTAAATGACTCTTCGAGAATCCTGGAAATACATTAAGCATCGACTCTAACTGTTTGTGAAATGTTGTCATGACTGTAGTTTTTACTGAAGATCGGCTGCTCAGCTCTGAGACTTCAAAGTAAGATGAGGGGACTAGTTTAATCTGAGATGTGTCAACAGAAATAAAAGAACAAATAAAAAGAACCAACCCAGAGTTATTGCATTTCTTTCACCTGTAGATATCAGCAATTAAGAGGGCAGTTGTGATACAGAAAAAACAAAGATAGCTGGTTTGGTTAAAGTTATTATAATTTTATCATTTATAAAATTTATTTTTTGTTGATAAATTATTTATTAATAATTATATTTAGAAGAAAGAGGAAAACACAAAAGTTGACAGCAGGATATGACTCACATTCATTTTCATCTCCTTTTGAACTAACCTACTCCACATCCATCCATCCATCCATCCTATTTAACTGCTTATGAGTCCCATTCCATCTGATGTGGTGACCACAACCACCCTCAAATCCCTAATAGAATAAGCACAGATAGATAGATAGATAGATAGACAGATAGAATTCTGTGAGTACCATCATTTATTCATGATAAAGGTAGACTCACATGGAGACTCTTATAATGTGGTTTTAATAGAAAAGATTGGGACAAAGCCTCCAATCCTCTTTCTTTGTAAGAATATAATAACATGTTAAATAATTTGAGGCTTCAGCCTTTCAGATTCATCACATCTCTGCAGCTCAGCAGGGATACTCTTTGTTGAAATACAAAGAGGGAATTTGGGACTAAAAAGACTGCAAGTTATGAATATTGCCACAGATTTCAGATACAAATCAAGAAGTTTTAGATAAACTTCCAAATACTATACAACTTTGTGCCTCATTACTACTATTAGAAGTATATGGAAAAGTGATTGTTTGAGTAATAATTAGTGTTTATATGGATACATGGTTATTGAAATATTATGCATCTATCATTTAAAGGTGATACACAAATCCCAGGTTACTCGATCAGCTGCTAATTAAATAAAATAGATCCAAATAAATCTATACTTTAAAAAAAGACAAATATTATCCTGATTTAGAGCAGGTAAATTTCACCAGAAACACCATGGCATATTGTTGTTAGATCCTAACATTGAGACAATCCCTTATGAGCAGCATTTGGCAATGATAGAGAGGAAGAACTCCCTTTTAACAGGAACCAGGCTCAGGGAGGGGCAGCAGTCCGACCTATTTGTTAAATGTGTACATTGAAGGACATATCTGGGTCAAAATGACTCCAGGATTTCTCAGTGTTACTGGAGGCAAAGGTAATGCCATGCAGAGTAAGTATCTGGTTGGACACCATGTTTTCAGGTTTCAGGTTCAGATTTTCAGGGCCAAATATAATAACATTTGTTTTGTCTCAATTTAGGAGAAGAAAATTAGAAGCCATCCTGGCATTTATGTCTTAAAAACATGCCTGTAGTTTAACTAAATGAACTACATTTATCCATCTGGCTTCATGGATAAGTACAGCTGGGTATCATCTGCATAGCAATGAAAATGTATGCTATGTTTTCTAATAATACTGCCTAAGGGAAGCATGTATAATGTAAATAGAATTGGTCCCAGCACAGAGTTATACCAGGAAGTCAAACCTCTTTTGTTCCTTTCTTTTTCAGATAAACACATGGGGAGTGGAGGAGAAGTGATTCATGGGAAGTCCCCAGCAGCCTGAGCCTCTAGCAACATAACTTAGGGATGGTTCAGGGTCACCCGATCCAGCCCTAACTGTAAGCTCTATCAAAAAGGAAACTTTTAATCTTAAAGGTAAAGAGGGTGTCTGTCTCCAGGATCCAAACTGGGAGCTGGTTCCACAGGAGAGGGGCCTGAAAGCTGAAGGCTCTGCCTCCCATTCTACTTTTAAATACCCTAGGAACCACAAGTAAGCCTGCAGTCTGAGAGCCAAGTGCTCTGTTGGGAAAATGTGGTACTATGAGGTCTTTAAGATATGATGGGGCCTGATTATTCATAACTTTGTATGGTTATCATGCATTCCCGAGTGCGTGTTGGTCAGTTTGTAAGACTTTAGACTTTCTGCTAAACATGTATAGTTTTCAAACCCAACTCAGGACATCATGTGGGTTAGTTTCTCAGACTTGAAAAAGAATTTCCTGAGACATATTATTTCATAGGCTGAGGAGTCCTTCAGTGGTTTCTAGTCACCTTGTTTCCAAGCTCAAACATAAACTTTAAAGCACTGATATGCCTGCTGTGAACTCATCATGCAATGACTAATCTTACTCCTCTCTGAAAAGCTTTTCAAAGCAACCTTGAGTCCAGCATTGGAGACTCATTTTATTTGAAAACATGATATTTACAACACATTGTGTCGTAAAGTGCTGATGGCTGTTATGTATCTTGTGCCGAGTAGCAAACTAAACCTTTCACAATGCATTTGGTATTTTGAATTTGATGTCATCCCTTCTTCATGTCAGATTAGCCAGAATATCAGGTGTAATATTCTTTCCTATCACAAGCCTAAAAAAGTGTACTCTGCAGAAGAAATGAGCTGCTTTATTCCTCTTTATTCATCTCCGTTCTGCAGCTATCACAAACTCTGTTCTGCAGCTCTCTTCTTTCATGTTCTTACTTTCCATTGTCATTACCATTATTGCCTTCTTCATCATAATCACTGTCACAGTCGACTCGTCATGATTACCCTCATCGCCATCAATGCCACCTCTACAATCATCATCATGAAATGAATTACACAGAACAATTTGCAGCAGATTCAATCTTAAAACAAAAGTGTCCTTTTCAACACGTGTGTGTGTGTGCGTGTGCGTGTGCGTGTGTGTGTCTTATTGCAGACGACACACATTTGTCTGATTGTATCACAATGGCTCTGGAGGTGGTTTGGAGCGTCGTCTGTCTGCTGGAAACAAAACATAAAAAAAAAACTGAGTTTGTTTTGTTTTGTTGTCTTCCTGTTCATTATTGCTGCATCATGAATATAAACGTTCTTCATCATAATCATTGTGAGTGCTATCAACAAGAAGCCAGCCAGTGTGATCGTCACTGTCAGCAGTAACAAGTAGCATCACGTAGCAGTGATCAGGATTTTATATCGCATTCAATTCCATACTTTAGAGGCTACGGTATCTCAGAGATCTCGCTGCAGCATGAGACATCTTTTTGAAATACACACTGTAGTCAGTAGAGTTAGAAGAAGCCACTGACTGTAAATCCATTTATGTCTCAGAACTTCTTAAATTGCATCTTGCATATAAAATATGAATATGCATCTAATTTATTGGCATTTATCTGTGTGTCCTTAACCCAGGGGATCTGTGGGTGTGTGTGCAGTCTGGAGTGTCCAATAGATGTGGTAACCTACATGTAGGTTAGTATTTCTGAGTGTTTCTCTGTGGTTTACATGTGTGGGTTTTTTACAGCTTTGTGTTTCTGTCCCAACGCTGGCATTGTCAGTGACAGATATTTCTACAGATGCTCAGATGTGGGTGCGTTCATGCATATAACATGCACACCTGACCTTGATCCCTCCTCCTATAGCAGGTCTGTTAAGCATTGGATTTCTTAACATGATGAATTGTTGCATGGAGCACTTTGAATCTTACGATACAGCATCAGAGTTTAAGGGACTCATGGCAAGAAAGCCAAACTGTCAGTTTGCAGAACATGCCAGTTAACTGTCATCTTTTCTCTTGTTAAATGTCAGTGAATTCTTATATAACAAATAACATTGCTATTACATATTTATGTATTAAAGTATACCATTGTACTGGGGCTGGTTAGTTATCCTACAATAAAAGGCTGCTCATTTATTTTCTTATGTAGATTGAGGATGGAGACAGGTAGTCCTAGTCCCATTCTATTTTTGTTTTAATTTTAAATGTTAATTTGAAGGTTCCAACAAAATAAAAATTAAGAATGGGAAGGAAACCAGGAAAATGACATGCAGTAAATGGTAATGGACATCCAGGCATCAAACCGGAGACTCACTATTGGGTCTTCAGTAAGCTTCAGTAAGTTTAAGATGCTTTTCAATCTTTTCTTAAATGAAAAAATTGCTGAAGGCACTTAAAAGTCAGGCTTTGCATGCCAGCTGAAGGAAGGAAAATGCATTTCAAGTGACTCATTTATTACTTCAAACTGCATTCTGTACTGTGTTAGAGGTGGCCAAGACTAAACCCTAAATATCAACGGGCATTGCTAGGTCTAATTTCCGTGTGGCCACCAAAGCTCATCTCACCCACCTGAGAAATGTGTGCAATTCCACCAGATGCAGAAGGGCATTTTCTGGCCAAAATAAAGCCTGTGTGCAGACTAAACACTCTGCTTTGAATATACCATGTGTGTTCCCAGCATTACTGAACAGCTGACTGATTCAATAAGCTTTCCTGTTACTGTTCTAACATTTGACATATTTATGTCAACACAGCAGTATTTCTGATCCATTAAGGTCATCTAAATAAGTCCTTCTCAGCTGAAGCTTTGAGGTTATGAAGTCACGTTCTGACTGATTTTAGTCCTGCGTGAAAACAAAAAAAGTGTTTTTCTTATTCTATGATCAGTAATCAGTCTACAGGTGATGCAGGAATGCCGGCGAAAGAAATGTAACCTGGTTTAAACATGTTTTTCTTTTCTCTTTTCTGTCAGCCCCCCAACCAGTCTCAGCAGATGGCTGCTCCTCCCTGATCCTGGGTCTGTTTGTCTCTTCCTGTTAAAAGGGAGTTCTTCCTCCCCATGTCCCCAAATGCTACTCATGGGGGATCATCTGTTTGTTGGGGTTCTCTCATTAATATACTTTATGTATAAAGTATATGAGGCGACCAAGGTTGTTGTGAACTGGTTCTATACCACAACACAACACAAAGGTTAAAGTTTTCTGGATCATCCCTATGGGAGAAATTAACTATAAATTAAGAGTTAAAAGATTTGACAGGGAGAATATCAACAACTTCAACAACAGACCATAAAAACCTGAGCAGGAAATCGACATGCATACCAAGTACAAGCAGGCTAGGGTGCAAATGAGCCAAAGTAGAGCAAGGATTGCAGTCAGAGTGCTATTTCCCATTTAGCATATCAATAGCACTTAGGATGAAAGAGATGTGGAGTCTTTTAGTCTTCCGAACAGGTCCTCTGAAACAATGACCTGAGGGCAAGAGCTCAGCGTCCCTGTGGAGTGGATAGTCCAAGTAGTCAGTATCATCTGAAGAGGGCTGTGTTGGCTAATGAATACATGCAAGTAATCATTTCTGGTAAAGTATCACTGCATTTCAATGCAACGATTGTTGCATTAAAAAATAAAAAAACAAGTGCTGCTGTGATAATTTTCCAAAGGTGTACAGTCTGGGTTTTATAAATCTCTGTGCAGGTCACTCAGACTGGACTTCCAGGACCGGGGTTATTATAGTTTGGTATTTTTCATTAGTTTTCATTATTTTATATTATTTACTTTCAGATTTTTGTTTTCAATTCACTTTAGTTTCCATCAGTTTATAATTTTTAATGTGTGTGTTATAATATGGGTATATTTCTCAGTGGTGAGGTTTAAGATTTAAGTTTAGAACAGGTAGTACAATACAAACACTCCAGTCACACTATTGTAGACATCCCAGCCTGAATAAACATGACCCAAAGCCTCCTAATCCCAGGAATACACCATGTGCGCCTCTGAAATCTTACAACAATAACTTTATTTATATAGCACCTTTAAAAAGTGCAGTTTTGTTCCATTCTTTGCAGGACTTCAAACCATACAAATCACACCAGGAGTGCAGTGTTTAGTCTGCACAAGTTCTTTTATTTGGAAAATTGACTGGATTCTCCTTGCCATTCATGTGTCTGACTTCATCCACTTGCTATTTTAAGTGACGTGGAAATCTACTTGTGAGACATTTCTGTAACGAGCTGTGGTACGGCTGGTGGAAGCCTGCTCAATAAAATGGCTGCGATCAGCTCCAGCAGCAGCATCTGGAACATGATTCAGTTGCACCGTGTTTTCCTGCTGTCGGGTAGTTGAGCTTCTTTCGGCTGCTCCCTTATTTGCCACGGGTCACTACAGCAGATGGAGCCACATAGTTGATTTGGCACAGATTTTTATGCCAAATTTGACCAAAATGACTGAAAAGACTAAAACTGAAGACATTTCCTGTTTTTTTAAATTTTATTTTATTTTATAATTTTTATACTTTGTGCATTATTTGTACTGACTAAATGAAGTAAATCATAACATTTTAAAGCATCTAGTTTTCTGTTGCATATAAATAGATTAGTGTTTATTTTGACAATGTTTCCACTAACTAGCTAATAGCTCTTTGGGAATCACCTTGTTGGTGGAAAAATACATGTCACTTTTTATACGGTCAACTAAAGAAATGGAATCAAATGTGTTTTTGTGACAGGCTGCTGGTAACAAAATGCCTAAAGATACAATTTAATAAAAAATTGGTTCTTTGCTAAGTTGTCTGTTTACGTGTAGACACAACACTGCTTCATCGCTTGAGTTTGGTCCCTTTTTTATACTTGAGTGATTCATAGGTCAGTGTTAAGTAGTTTAACAAACAAAAAAATCACTCCTCTGAAAATGTTCAGGTACAAGGACTGGACTGAAAATGAGTGAAAAAGCAGCCAATGTCCAAAGACCTTCAGAAAGCCTGGAAAACTATTGCTCAAGAGCACTTTAAAAAAATTACAATAAAGTCTGGCTCCTTGGAAGCAAAATATAAAGAAATGAAGGGTGGCTCAAGATTTTTGCACATTACTGTACAATATAAAAAGTTTAGGGCCCTGCACTGAACCTTCTGTAACCCCAAAAGTAACATTAAGTAAATCAGATTTGATGTTATTTGGACATATTGATATCTATCGCCAACTGTTTAGCCCTGATAACTGCAGGTCTTTCATCAATCACCTGTGATCTTTAATGTCAGATGCTTTTTTAAGAAGTCATCAGACACCCCCACTGTATGTTTCTTGTATCCATTGTCATCTAAGTTGACACAAGATCGGACAGAGTTGATGTTGTAGATGGAGTGTGATTTTGAAAGTGTTCATGTTTTAAGTCATGGTCAAAAAAATCTTTTCCTTTGGTGATAATACAGCAAACACAAAAATAAGGAGGCCTTAAAGAGGTTCAAAGCACTGAGTGAGTCATGCTTATCTCTCACACACACACACACAGTGGGTCATCTTTCAGGTTCATATCACTGAGAATCACACTCATAACACCCACACAGGTAAACGCACTAATGCACAGACACACACATTAGTAGGTCAGGGAGTCAGGCACGTCTTGACTTTTTTTTTTTTCTTCCTTGGGATGCATTGTTCCGGAAGAAAGCCTGTTTTTAATCTAGTGAATAATATTCACTAGGTCAGATAAAAGCAGCCCAGAGGGTAAAAAAACTCACATTTATTTAATTATTTAACCTTCATTAAACCAGAAAAGGTCATCCGGGGACAAATCTTTATTCAGAATAAATAATTCAGAGCGTGATACCTTAAATTCATTAAGCACACACTGATGCTGCTTTAAAAGCTTTTGGGGTGTTATTTCATATTCTGTTGTGAGGAAACTTGCTTTCATTATTTTACGCGTGTCCCACCAGTGCAAATGTTTCTTTTATTACTCTTTTTATTTTTCAGTTGTCTTAATTACTGTCTGAGTTTTCCCCCCTTTAGTCTTTTGTCTTTGTAGTGCAGAAGTCTTCTAGAAAGACTCCATTTTTAATCTCAGACACACTTGAGAAATCTCAAAACTTGCCCCCCAAACTATAACCATCAGGGTCTCATTCATTTACTGCTCGGGATGCAGTATTGCTGCTCATAGAGTGTAGAAGACAGTATGGTTGTGAAGACTGATTGTGCTGCATCACAGCATGGCTGCTCAGCAAAACAAGGGTTTATGAATAAATAAAGAGATACTGGAGAGCTCATTATTACAGAAACTCTCACCTGATCCATCTGGATAATGTGCCAAATGACAAAAATGGACAATACTGTCTGTGAAAGTGCAAACACATCACCTGTCACAGCCTTTTCTGAGCAGCTGACTGACACAGCTAACCCGACATAGTCCACTTTAATAAACTCCAAACACCCCTACAGAGCAGACTCTCAAAGGCCTGAAGGTGGAGCCTAAGGAGCTTTAAGATGCTCAAGCACTATCCTCACCTCAGGGGTATTGAAACAGGACAGGACTTTTAGCAGGAGAGTTTAAAGAGTGACACAGGCATCAGCACATACACTATATTGCCAAAAGTATTCACTCACCATCCAAATCACTGAATTCAGGTGTTCCAATCACTTCCATGGCCACAGGTGTATAAAATCCAGCACCTAGGCATGCAGACTGCTTCTACAAACATTAGTGAAAGAATGGGTCGCTCTCAGGAGCTCAGTGAATTCCAGCGTGGTACCGTGATAGGATGCCACCTGTGCAATAAGTCCAGTCGTGAAATTCCACAGTACTAAATATTCCACAGTCAACTGTTAGCAGTATTATAAAGTGGAAGCGATTGGGAACGACAGCAACTCAGCCACGAAGTGGTAGGCCACGTAAAATCTCAGCGAATGCTGAGGCGCATAGTGCGCAGAGGTCACCATCTTTCTGCAGAGTCAATAGCTACAGACCTCCAAACTTCATGTGGCCTTCAGATTAGCT
>VUQI01040101.1:0-19848 GCA_015106735.1 Paratilapia polleni | reverse complement strand
TTTATAGAACAAAACAAAAATGTTCATTTTACTCAAACATATACCTATAAATAGCAAAATCTGAGAAACTGATCATTTTGGAGTGGTCTCTTAATTTTTTCCAGAGCTGTATATAATTTATATAAGAAATCTAATAGATAATCTTACAGTTTTAAATAACATAATTTTATTAACTGACATTTCTTACAATTGCACCACCTGACATTTACAACTATCTGTAATGTAAACTGGCTTTTACTTGGACACCTGTATTAACATTATAATTTTTAAATGAAATAAAGATTTTTATGGTCAGTTAATGATTTTCTAGTTTTGCATTGGTTGTCCCACCTGACATGCCACATGTACCAGCCAACATCTGAGTTGAATTTAGCTGTTTTTATCCATATTTAAGAGAGAGCGATACCTATTCAGCCATAAAGACCCCATGAGATTATCTGTATGATGAAATGTCCTTTTCACAATTATTAGGCCTATTTTTTATTTCATAATAAAAGTCTTATGGCTGTGCCACCCTGACATTTGAGAACATAGAAATTTATCATTTTAATGATCCCTTTAGCTTTAAAACTATTAGTATTTATAAATATGATTGTTTTAACAATTAAAAAATGGATGCCAGAGTATTTTATACAATTTGAATGCAATGAAAATGTATTGCAACGAAAAAGGTTTTGTAAACTTAGCACAAAAAGTAAGGAAATATGTCCCATGCCATTAGGCAACTTCAAGCTGGTGTCCAGCATGAGGAGGAGGTGCCAGGCTGTTGTGGCTGTGTATGGTTCTTCCACATGCTACTGAGGCCCCTGTTTGTCAAATTAATAAATTGCTGAATTGCCAATATGTCTTGTTTCTTCAGACTTCAATCATCCAATCCAATAAACAACACCAAACAAGAGTCAATAGCAGAATAAGATGTTTGGTATTGGCAGAGAAGATGTGGCAAGTTCTTCATGGGTGCAACCAACATATTCAACTCTGCTGCTCAACCCACAAATGCATTTTCCTTACAAATGTGGCACCATTTAAAGGGAAATAAACAGGCTTTCCAGCGGTATGAGATTTATTGCCAAGAAGCATTGTTACAACAAAGAAATAATCAAACAAACACAAATTTCCTTACTTTTTGTGCTAAATTTAGAATAAACTCCTACATGTCATGATTTCAATAAATTATTTTAAGCGGAAATGTTGCACTTGGACACAAAAATATGTATGTCAGTAGTGTATGTATGTGGCTCACATCACTGACCCACATACATACAGTAATCCACAACTACTTTGAGAAACAATGGATGAGATTACTACACAAACACATTTGTGACTTAATAAAATATTTTTTGTCTTTTATTTTGAAGGACAGCAAGAAGAGCTCTGTGCCTGTTTAACAATCCACACAGTCTAAATATGTTCACAAATGTATTTATGTTTCTGTTCTGTATTGTTTAGCCTGAAGAACCTTTAATGCTCTCATGAAGAGGAAGGATTGGTAAGCTTTCATCCAACATTAGTTTCACTTTGACAGTGCAGAGCAACACATCTACAGCTGTCCTTCACCTTTCGTGTATCTACTTTTGTATACTGCTTTGTCTGATGTTTTGGTGATGTGAGCCCTCCTGTCATATAACATTACAGTGGTCTGTTTGTCTCTGGCCGTGGACACAAGGTGAGTAAATCAATGTTACGCTTCAGTTGGTTCAAACATCTCAGCTACATGGTGTTAAATTTAATATACAGTAGGTATGTGTATTGTCACAGAGCTGTAGCTAACAAGAAGTTTTAATGTTATGTAGATCCTGTATGTGGATTTTTCTTGCACACTTTATGACTTGACAAACCTCCTTGCGTGTTGGCATTAGAATGTAGAAATCCTTTAAATAAAGTGAAAGAAATTTTTTTTCTTTTCTTTTTTGACATCTACTGGTGCTCTTGTGTGTCTGCATGATGCCCCAAACTAAGGAAGTTCAATAAGTTTGATTTATTTCAAATTGTAATGAAAACTACAGGGGCGTGTTGTTTGCTCGTCCACTTTCTTATCCAGTTGAAACAGAATTTTAAACATCCTATAATTTTGAATTTGAACTAAGCAAATATATAAAAGTTTCAGAAAGAACACTTAAATCTGGATATTTTCGATGCATTAGAAACTATTTCCAGCTGCTTTAAAAGCACATCAAGTGAAGCAGGGGTTCTTCTGCAGTTTGCCCAACAGGCGGCAGCAGACACACTAAAGTTTGTCTTTACTAGTAAGAATGAAGAGCGTGAGATGCTCACAGCTGCCTCTATCATTCGCTCATCATGTAACAACACAGTTACGCATCTTTGCAGGCAGTCCGAGGCATCAATAACTCGTGCCTTTAAGACTGCAGTTGCTTGTAATTAATGACTCATGCTGAAGACTAAGAAGACATCCACCAGAAAAGCTACATTAAACTAGCATCAAGCTTTTGTTTATTATTCAGTTTCTCTACAGGATCCCCTAGAACAGTGGAAAAAGTCTTTAAACTTTAGGCGAGAACTGATATTTGAAGCAGAAAGAATAAAAAAAAAAACTGTAAAGCGCACATACAGCAGACAGCAACAAATCCAAGTGCAGCGAGCAGTTAAATGTCAGGTGAGGAAATCAGGTTAAATCAGGTTGGTCTCGTGGTGCTGGTTAAAAAGCAGCAAGCAAATCCTAGAGGGAAAATCCCCCCATCTCTCTCTACATTTATTCCTTTTATTCCATATACAAGCCCAAGGCCAATGATGAAAATCATGCTGATCAAGAAGTGTTTAAATTAAGTGTTAATGATGAGATAGACTCTATATTGTAGGTCCCCAAGTAATTAATAAATTAAGACTCATTTCATTAGATAGGCGTTCTGGAAAGTCTCCTATTTGCGCGTACAGATGTCAGAAGCGCTTTAATATTAGCTCGATTGGCATAAATGCATTCTGGCGTTTAATACGCAGACTTTTTGACATTAATCCTGGCGTGAATTTTCCAGGTCGTGCAATTACATAAGTCTGCGTACAAGACTGCGGTGTGGGAGTGAGAGAGTTGAGCTCAAGCTCTGTTTTGACGCTGAGAGCAGAGCAGAGAGGAGGAGTCACTCCCGCCAACTGTTGGCCTCTCAAATCTAATCTGGATTACCGTTTCGTCCAGTCTGCAGCCAGGACACCAATAATCACATTATTCTGCAGCGGCCTGACGCCTGCTGAAGTGGAAGGAAGCGGCGATGTCAAACCGTGGCACCGTTGCTGGCGCGCATATGTCAAAGCTGAACTGCGTATTTAAAAGCCAATGAGTTGTTTCAGGGAGTTTCGATGATTTTCGCAGCCAAGGTAATGTGAGTGAAGTTGAATGAGTATTTGTTTCCTGCGGTGGGTGGGAGGCGTGCATCCCCGTGTACAGCGCACGCACTCTGCAGCACATCCAGACTGATCACTGCAGCCTTCGCTTCAAGCACATTTCTGCAAAAAAAAAGCGATGCCTTACTTATTACTCTGGACCTCACCCAACCTCTGCCACTGATATCAGACGGGCAGATGGTCAAACATGGCAGATTTAGGTAAGTACTTCTGCATTACTGTTTTTCTTTAATAAAAGCATTTAGCTTTTATTTAAAAAGTCCCTCTGTCCATGCAATTGAATAGCCGCCTTTACTACCAAAAACCAGAGTTGAGGGATTTTCTTTAGACACACAGATCTCACACTGATTATGCAGGGATGAATTTGGTGTCTTTTGAAATTGCTCTACCTATCAGGGGGGAAAAGTTTAAAGGCCAAAAAAAAGAAAGGCTTTTTTGGGTGCTGGAAACAGTCATTCAACCCGTTTTAGCCTCCGAGGTATTATCTTAATAATTTGCTTAAGTCCAGGTCGACTAATACTGATCATGTGATACCCAAACAAACACAACCCAGTGCCAAATGTGTCAGTCAGCATGGCCAAATGGTAGTTTGAGGGCAAGATTAAGCACAAAGACAGCATGGAAATAAAGGTCCTGCCTCTGTGTGTGTGTGTGTGTGTGTGATGCCAGGCTACAGGGCCAGTCCTCAAATGATCTCAGGCAACAATCCAGTCTATTTTTTTATGAATTAAATCTTTGTCAGAAAAAAAAAATTATAATTTAAATAATATTTTGTCTCTTTTTCATCAGATTCTCCCCCTTAATCCAGGATAAAAAGGCCAAGAGGAGGACAGAACAGGAAAGACATGACACTTTGGCAGAATTCAAAACCGTGTTGACGTCAGGGATAAAAGTGGGACTCTCTGCGTGTGCCACCATTATTCCCTCTCCTCATTAATCCGTTCTGACTCATGTGTCACTGTCTACTGATTGAAAGAACATGTGTTTCCCATTATAAACAAATGCACAACATTTGATAACACTTTCACTTGTGACATTTTTCTAAAACCACCTTAAAAGAAAGCTTGCAGGTCTAACACTTTGTCATGAGGCTTGTTCCTTCATACTGAAAGGTAGGAGTCAACCAGCTGTTGATGGCTTTTTAATGTAAAGAGAGGCATTTTCACTTATCAGTTGTCAATCATTTTGTTAGCTTTTTATTGGAGAACATAGTCAACAAGCTAATCGACAGTGATGAAAAATTATAATTATTTATGGCTGTCCCAGTTTCACAGTGTCCCAGTATTTTGCATTTTACCTTCTGTTATAAAATGACAGTATTAAGTGTATTTCCTTTGAACCGTGATTACAGCTTTTTTTTTTTCCTGCTGATTATTTCTCTCCCTTGACAGAAGAGTGCTGGTGTGTAGTATCTAATTTTAGCTACTTTAAATTCTTCGATTTTCAAGAGAAATATCTGCTCCACTTTCCACTCTCAAAGAGCAAACCAAAAACAAGGGGTCTGGGCTTGCCCAGGCCTGTGTCAGTCCTCCGAGGGTTACACTTCCTCCACTCTTACTTGTGCAAAAATGCATCCACAGTCCTGACTGGAAAGCTGCCAACTCCCTGCTGACTCTATATTCCACTGAGCAGCAAAGGTTTTCCTCCCCCTGTCAGCACAATCTGATCCAAATTTACTTCCAAGTGGAAATTGATTAGGGTAATGCAGTAGTGTCTAGTGCAGCTCAAGCACTCGCAGAGCAGCGCTTTTGGTTAATTAGATCTGACAAACAGCCCAGCAGCTTGGTGCTAAAATTAATATCTCGCCTTATGAGCAGTGAGGAGAGATATGTTGGCACCCGAAGCAAGTTCAATAATGAGAGCAACATGGTAACTGATTTCTTTTTCAGGCCCTGAAAATTGGTTTCAGGACAAATTACTGATCAAGTGTCTTGCAACTACTGCTTCTTATTTTGCTTGAATGAAAATATTTGCAAATTGTGTTCCTCATAAAGCTTGACTATTACTTCACATCACACTGCATTGTGTGTGTGGCAGATAGTTTAATTGAATGACAGTGTAGCTAAATTGTATCTGAAACTGGCTGATTCATCAAATGTAATTTGTGTTTTCAGTGTCTTAGTTTCCTGTCATAAAAGCTTCTATAATGAGGAAGATTACAGTTACTAGATGTGTTGACTCTCTCAGTGAAGTAGGCTGTGCAGTCTGCCTGGCATGATACATGCCCGTTATTGATTTAAAGGGTTGCTATAGATCCATATACATTTAAAGCCCTAGTTTCTGAAAGGAGTGTTTTACTGTTGTACTTTCAAGGCACAGCTGCTTTTCTTTTTTTCAAGGTGGTTGAAAAAAAAAAAAGCGGCTGATGATTGTGGGGAAAAAAAACTGCACAGATGACTACAGGAGAAGATTGTTATTGTGCTGGGCATCTTTCAGGGGTCAAAAAGCAAGACTAATGTTTCAAATAGGCATGAACCGTCTAATGGCTAATGGAGTGGAACATTGCATCTAATTTGGGATTAGCCGTGACTCTGTGCTAATAACTCCTTTCCATTAACAAACCACTCATCCACCCTTTCCCTATCCTAGACTCAGACTTTATGTGAACTGACCGCACAAAGTGAAACCTGGTCCCCTTTATGCTTGCCGAGGAGTAGTTCAAGGAGAAGGTGCAGAGAGAACTGGAAAGGGGAGGGAACATTTTAAGGGTTTTGAGGAGAGAAACGGGGAGAAATCAAATAAAGGAAAGCAGGGGCTTACTGTTGAATATTTTGCTGTTATTAAAAATAATGCTGTCGCTATAGACTTATATAGCTAAAATAAAAAACATTTTCACTATATTTTTCAGTGTCCAACATAATGGACTACACCCACCCTGAGAAGGATTTTCCAAGTCTACATGCAGTTGCAGTCTCCCAGTGCTAGCACCATGCATTCCTTTATTGGAGGACTACATCTCCATGTGTTTGACCAGATCCTCATCTTAGCTCCTCATTAATAGCCATCATGGAGGAGAGCAAGCTAATCTTCAGCCTTGACCACCATGAGGAGGGTCCCTCTGTGGCCTTTTCCAAAGACAAACAGCAAACCAGGGAGAGTCAGCCTGAACCCAATTTGTGGATTAATCTGGATGTCAGCCAAGGCCAGCGCTCCCAGCCCCTCTTCCTGCCTCACTCCCCCTCTTCACCAGGCTCTTTAGCTGATCTGTCAGCATCATCAGCAGGCCTGCTTGTCACCACCAGCCTAGTGAAATCTTCCTCCACAGACCTGGAGCCAAGAGAGAGCAGCTCTCTCAGAGGCAAGCCTCTCCTCAGTCTGGTCAAGTCTCTGAGCACAGAGATCTCCCGTCGTGTTGAGCCAGAGGTCAACCTCTCCAAGTCTGATTCCAAGCTACATTTGCATCCTTTTAAGCAGCTTACATATCCAAAGATCCTGGAGGCCAGGCCTGAAGGAGGAGGAATGGATGAGAATGATGCCTGGGTTTCACCTCCTTCCACAGGGAGCATGTCTCCCACAGAGCCGCGGGGAAGTTCGCTCATCGCTGAGCTGGAGGACACACGGAGGAAGTTCTCGGAGGCCATGCAGGATCCGCTGAGCATGCTGAGTAAGATCATGGGGGATGAAAGCTCTGGAAGCCCCAAGCACGGGAAGGCTTCTGGTGCAGGAGATTCACCAGCTTCCTACAGCACTGGTGGAAGAGATGGAAGCAGTGACGAAGCAGGCCTTAGGTGCCGGAGGAGACCTGACAGTGAGCACAAAGGGGTGTGTGACACTCCTCTCAGACGACTCCAAAAGGATTCATTAATAAAATCCTCTGTCTCCCCAGAACGCCACACTCACAGCAGAGACAAACATTTGGAAATCTGCACCTATGGAGATATGATTCAGGTGGTGGAGCTCCAGAACAGCTCCACAGGGACACAGCATAGGTCTTACCCCCACTGTCGAGTGACAGTGCCGGGTTCATCTTTGCCTCTTCACTGGCTCTTTCCTGTGGGCCTTCTAGCTTATGGTTTCTTTGTACTTCCTCTTCCGGCCTATGTGACAGGTCTGTCTGTGGGGGTTGCATGCGGCTTTATGTTGGGCTTGGTACTGGTGTTCATGTTTGCCCCCCAACGCTCAGCTGCCAAAAGGAACCAAGGCTTACACAGCAAACCCAGACACATGAACATCAATCCACTAGATGCAAAGCTCACAAATCTACAAAACCTACAGGTAATAAACTAGTAAAAATTCCCATATAAAGAAGCAGAGAAGTAGATATGAAAGTGTTGTGCTGACATTGCAGTATTTTGTGTTAATCTGCAGCTGTTAGTATGCTCTTATCCCTGCTAAATATCAGCATTTTAGCATTGCCATTATGAACATGTTAGCATGCTAACATTACCATTTAACTCACATACAGCCCTAAAGACCATTAGTATGGTTACACACTCGTCAGTCTTGCTCTGTATGCAAAATAACCTCTGCAGCTGCTCCCTTTCTGTTTTCCTGTTGCTAATTTGGCTGCATGGAAATGCTCAAATGTTTATTTTGCAGGATGAGAGATCAAAATAAGCAGTGCGGCATTAGACAGCACCAAAGATAGTGCTATCAATGGTGGTTAATGGATTAGTTTTGAGGTAATTGCTGTTTCAAAACCAACCCCTGGGCACAGAAAATTGTGCATGAAAGAGAGGGTCATTTTGATAATAGCTTTCTCAAAGCATTTCTTAAAGGGACTACTGAGAGCATCAGTCTGATTATGATAATATGATTTAGCAATATTAAAAAAGACAAAGTTTATAAGGCTAGAGGAGCTACTAACAGCACACAATAGTCTAGATACATCCACAGTGTTAAACGAGAGTTGTTTTGTGCCATGGCTCATATTTCCCCTCCTGCTGAGCTGTTTGTTACAGTTTGCACCACTCACTGTGGATCTAATTTGCCTCAGTGCAGTCTTTGTTCAGCTGGCACATTTAGTTGTGGATATTAACACTTATATGTTAAGTCTTAGTTAAATGCACCTAAATGCAGCCTCAATACAACTATCAATAGACAGCCCAGGTTGCAGCATGAGTTCTGTCCTTTTGGATTAAGCACCCTTAATATTTACTTTCAGGGCTGGATGAATGAGACGCAAAGCTATGACCCTGAGACTTTCCATCCCTCCATCACACACTCTGTCTACGCCACACTGGAGGGCAGCCGGCTGCAACTAGCATACCCACGTGCCAACATCCCCCGGTGGGCAGCTTTTGATGAGACGCCCCACAAAGCCGTGTTTCTGCGCTCACGCACTTACCAGCTGGCTAACTGTAAGGTCAGTTCATTTGTGAAAAAGCAGGCATGCTTCTCAGAGGGACATAAGAAAACAGTCAAGGTGACCTCTCACCTGAACCCTTCACTCTCATCTCTCTGCACCCACTTTGTCATCTAACACGGAGGTGAAAGACCAGAAGGGTTGCTACTGAAGTGATGATGCAGTGAATAAACTTGACCCCTCCACTATCTGAGTTGCCCACTTTGCTAAAGTGGCTCCTAAAGAATAAAGTTAACACCCTTTGTAGTCATTGTGGGCATAGTAGTGTTTTCTGCCTGCCACTATCTCTTTTGAGCATGTTGTATAAATGCAGATGAACAGAAATTCAATGAATAGCACAAAAAAACCAAAATGACACTTTCCATTTGTCATTCCTTCTTCCATATTTTTCCATCAGGTGTCTCTGGTGCCTCCTGGTTTGGCTCGTAAGAGGGTTTGGAACAGGAAGTACCCAATCTGCATCACTCTCGCTGAAGGGGAAGTAGGAGAGGAAAGCCTGGCTGAAGGGCAGGACAACGAAGAAGAAAGGGCAGAGAAACACACAGACTCCGACCGCCAGTTTCCTGTCACCCTCTACCTGTTTGGTCGCACTGGAAGAGAGAAGGAGGAGTGGTTCCAACACTTCCTGTCTGCCTCCAGGGCTGGAGTCCAGAGCAGTGCGAGCAATGAGGGCAACATAGGTAAGAAGATGTCTTGGTTGAGCAAATCAGCTGCTGGTAATACTATACTATATGTAGCCCAGAAATATTGCCTCTTTGCATTAAAAGTACATATAGTAGCAGCTACTCAGTGGCAAATTTTATTATTTCTGTCAGTCTTTCTGCAATATTTATAGATTTATCAACTGTCTGCTCCCAAATGTGTCACACAGAAACACTAAATGGTGGAGAGGCTGTTAAAGACAGCACAGAGGAGCTACCCGATTTCCCAGGGGCGATGAAAACAAGAACGCTGTTGGACTACAGCACCTACATGACTCAACTGATTGGCTCGGAAAGTTGCAATCCCACCCCCAGCCCCTGCCAAACTGACAAAGGGAGCCCCACGACTTGCAAGAAGGTCAGTGAACAACGCTTTTATTTAGCTTGAGATCTGGCGTGTCACATCACTCAAAGTGATCTAAACTTTAACTCTGCATTGCTGTTCCTCAGGTTCCATTTAAAGAGTCTCTTTCCATTATGAACAGATATAGCAATATTTTTCAGCTCTATTAACCTTCTTTATGTCATGATAAGTCCAACTGATCAGAACTGGTCAGTATCAGCCTCTTTATGTATTGTTCTCTGTGCTCAGATCAGCCTTGTCCAGGATGCTGGCTCAGCTAAACACATCCCTGCTGACTGGACCAAATATTAACATTCAGCAATATCAGATATCACCTGGCTGGAAAAGTATAAATAGCAGCTCATTGTGACTGGAGCTGTTAATTCTTGCTGAGGTGGTTTGGGATTGGAACCACACAGAGGGACAGTCTGTTCAGATGTTCAGACTAGGTAGTGCAGAATCAGGATGTGAAAGTGGGCTTCATTATAGATGATAGTGAGAATGTTGCTTCTCAGTCCCATTAGGTCATGTAACTGCTTAAAAATGTTTGTGCCAACATATACGCCTCGTTTTTGTATGTATTCCCTGCAGATTCACACTGAGGAGCATGGTTCTGGAGATCAAGCTGGAGCTGAAGCTGGTTTAGATACTGGGCCAGGGGAATGCTCTGCAGAGGGCCAGCCCGCCTGGGTTAACTGTCTGGTGGGAAGAATCTTCTGGGACTTTCTCCAGGAGAAATACTGGGCGGATCAGGTGGCACACAAAATCCAGAAGAAACTCAGCAAGATCAAGGTGAGGGTGGATGAGAATGTGTATAGATTTAGGGGTTTTGATGCATAATTGGGTCACAAATTAAAGGAAAAACTAACACAAAGTGTCAAAGTCATGTGTTTGGCCCCTGCAGGCCACCAGAACTGCTGTAATGCATCATGGCATGGGTTTACTTCTCTCAGAGGGAACAAGTAGAACCAAGTCATACTCACTGGATCCACTGGATTCACTAACCGTAGAGGTTGAGGGTTCAGGGTTTTTCTTTCATTTGTTACACATTCTGTGTTGCCTTTCATGGATCACAAAAAATTTGGCAGTTGGAAATGTAATTTATTTTTCAAGCTTAGTCAGATACCACAGCATCAGCACTGTCACATTGACTAATGATGTGGCTTCTTTACGAGATGGAAACGAAATAAACTGTAGCACAAAGGTTTACAACCTGAACATCAGGTCAAAGGTCAAAAGACATGATATTAAGTGCATCAGCACTGCAGTTGTCCTTTGTGTGTTTGTGTGTGTGTGTGTGTGTGTGTGTGTGAGTCTGCTGATAATGCATTCCCTCTGTCTCCCAAGGCAATGGGTGAGAGTGCTTAGAGGAACACCATTACTCATTTCCTGCTCTCTTCTTTGACCCACACTTTTTTTCCCTCTCTTTCACACACACACACACACACACACACATTTACACACACTGCACTCTTCCTTGCTCACTCATTTGTAATAGTAGTAGTACTCTCTACTTTTGGCAGATTATATTTTAAGGTTTCTATTACTGACATGAATGCACTATGTTGACTAATAAAAGGCTCTGCCTCATTATAGCTGCCGTACTTCATGAACGAGCTGACTCTGGCTGATCTGGACATGGGCACCTGCCTACCCCATGTCCTTAGCACATCCAAACCTACACTGGACAGCAGAGGTACACTATGGTTGTATTTGTATGCCTGTATATGCTCAATTTGTCAAGTACTTTTTTATTTTACTGTACAAAAGCAATAGCCACACCTAAGTGTTACTTAACAGTCTATACCCAGATCTCTTTCTCATTCACATTCCTGCTGTGAGTGCAGGCCAAGATCTCATTTGTTTCATTACTGAGTTTCGTTTGTCTTGCATGTCCTAAAAGCTTTCCATTGTCTCCTGCTGAAGCGATTAGCAATCCTCTTAGCCTGATCTATCCTCAACCAACAATAACAAGCCAAAGCTATCATCTGCCAGTCTGATGTCCCTTCTGCCACAACACTGTGCCAAACTGGATTAAGAAAAGATGTTGGCTCAGCCTCCAAACCAAACTCAGGGTTTTGAACTAATTAGGAAATCAGCTGCTGTAAGCGTTAAGCCCTTCCTTTTTTTTTTTTCTCTACACCTTTATCCCCAAGGCCTGTGGCTAGAGCTGGAGTTGGTGTACACGGGCTGCCTTCAGATGACCCTGGAGACCAAAATGAACCTGTGCAAATTGGGTAAAGAGGGAGAGGATGAGGTTCACAGTGTACCAGAGACCCAACAAGTGGGGTGAGACCCATTTCAGCATTTCAGTGTATGAGAAGAAATGTGTTTTCTGCCCTCTGCAGTTTCATGTAATAAATAGAACTGGTGTGTTTTTCAGCTCTAAGCCGAAGCTGTGTATACTGGCTGATAGTGATGAAGAGTCATCCAGCGCAGGGTCATCTGATGAAGAGGAGGTCCCCCCATCTGAGCTACAGGGATCTGTGGGAGACAAGAGCACTGTAGTAGCAGCAGCTGACGGGTAAATTAAAAACATAATTTTTGGGGGGCTTTTTAGCCTTTGAGATATGACAGCAGAGAGAAGACATGCAGTAAATGGCCTTGGAGCAGTTTTGAACCCAGGTTTCTGCATTGGCCTTTCAGCATAGGCGGTCACCTGCATAACCCAGTGAGCTATATGGGCACCTTTAATTGTTCTACAGCAAAGATAAAAATAACACAGAGTTAAAGTACTGTGCAAAAGTCTTGAGCCACACCTCATTTCTTTATATTTCGCTAGAAAAATGGGAAGTAGGTGCAGTGATTTATTGAAACATGTGCAGACATACATGGAAATGCAGTATATACGGCAAAAACAGAGTTTGTACAATTCTAACGAGGGCACACTGCACACTATGCTGAGATCTGCCAAGTTTTCAGCTAATAGCTCTTTGAGAATCACCTTGGTGCAAAAATACTATTTTATGCCTGTCTAACTGCGTTATCTTTGGCATTTGTTATAATTATATGTTTTTGTGACAGGCTGCTAGTTAGTTGCCCTTTTTATGCTTTAATGATTTATGGGCCAGTGTTAGGTGGCTTAACAAACAAAAAGAAATTCCTCTGAAAATGGTCAGGTACAAGGACTGGACTGAAAATGAGTGAAAATGCAGCCAATGTCTAAAGAAAAACTTTGAGAGACCTTCAGACAGACTGGAGAACTACTGCTCAAGACCACTCTGGCTCCTTGGAAGCAAAATGTAAAGAAATGAGGGTTGGCTCAAGACTTTTACACAGTACTGTATACAAAGGATAACAGTATGATATATAAAAAAAACATGCATTTGTATATCCAAAAGTAGTCTTTTTAGAATTATTTCCATTCTTGAACAACTGGGCATTTAAGATGGAGTTATGGTCACCTAAATCAGACAGTTTACCAATAGCAAGTAGTAAAACAGTCCCTGTTGTGAGTAAGTGTTTGATTTGGGCTCCTTGGTCCTTGTCCTGGACAGGCACACAGGTGGCAGCACAAGCAGGAAAATCTTGAGATTTGTGGACAAAATAGCCAAGTCCAAATACTTCCAGAAAGCCACAGAGAATGAGTACATCAGAAAGAAGATAGCTGAGGTCTCCAACATGCCCCTCGTGCTGAGTGTTGAGGTCCTGGAGCTCTCTGGAACTCTGGCCATCAATATCCCTCCTCCTCCTACTGATAGGATATGGTACTGACTCTCTTGGCATTTAATTTCATGCTATTCATATCTAGAAATTCAATGCAAACTGCAGTTTTTTCTTTATCCATTATATGCTGTGCTGTTTGTTTCTTTACAAATAGTTGCTCTCTTTCAGGTACAGTTTCCAGGTGCCTCCCAGGTTAGACCTGCATGTGCGTCCCATGCTGGGGGAGAGGGAGGTCACCTTCACCCATGTCACTGAGTGGATTGAGAAGAAACTGCAGTGTGAGTTCCAGGTCAGTCCATCAGTGTTTCCCTTTGCCTGCATAGCACAGGGATGATTCTGATTAATAATTCATACATGTGGTTTAACAGATTGATATCAGTGTGGAAAGTACCATACATTTGCTGTGTCTCTGATGGTAACGTTTAATGACTGCATTAACTATTAAACATGGTTATGCTGTCCTGTTTCTGTCAACAGAAAGTGTTTGTCATGCCCAACATGGATGATCTATATCTGCCCCTCATGACATCAGGACTGGAGAACCCGCCTGCATCCCACCAATCCTCAGTCCATTCCTCATCCCACCAGTCCTCCATGGAGTCTCAAGAGTATCTGTCAGAGTAGTCGCCGCTGACACCACAGATGTTGAGGCAGAATAGCTGATGTTCAGCTACTGTCCTGAATCTCTAATGGATTCAGAGGCTGCTGCAGCTGGGTACCAGCTTAGTGTGTATCCTGAGTGGGTTCTCTGTTACCAGTGCGAGACAGATGTCTCCCGAAGCCTCGCTAAGCTCCGCGGTGACCTTGTGACTGTGAGAATGGTGCTGCAGTGCCCCCTACTTTGAAGTTCATTACTGACAACAGAAATGTTTTTTAAAATGCAGATAAACTGAAAGTCTAACTGCACAGAATTAAAGGGTCATTGACCTCTTTTTTTTTTCTTTTTTTAAGAGAATGCTGTTTGAGCCAACTGTCATCCAACCATCCAGAGAAGAATAAAACTTCATCACAACTTTATACATGTGTTCATTGTTGAATGAAAACGCCAACAAATAGAAAGACAATGCAGTTAAAACAGACAGCCATGGCATTCAAATGTAATTTACTCAGTTTTATTATTTTATAGAGTATAATCCATTCTTTCAGGCTTCCTCTGGCAGAGGATCTGGCAGTTTCTTATGGGTGTCTTTCTTCAGTGGCCCCTGCAGGTAAACCAGAGGTCAAATGTTAAAATAGTGCACAATAAATTCAGACTATTGATGTTGCTATTTAATTGACTCCTATTGCGCAAATATTTGCGTCACTCATTCAAATGTTTCAACCATTCCTCTCCTCACTTCCTGGTATTCAACTTTGTGTATTCACTCCAGTTTTTTTCACACTCACCATAAATGCCCTCTTCTCCTGGGCAGTTTGGAAGTGCCCATGGCCAAATTTGGAAGTGGTGTCAATGAACTTGAGCTCAATGGTCTCCTTGGACTTGCGCGATGTGTGTGTGAGTAAAGACTGTGAGGAGGAACACACGGAGATGTGCATGCATGGATTTTACTTTCTAAGTACATCAGTTATCTGTTCTACTTTTGAAGCCAGAACCATTAAAGAGTACACTTACACAAGTGTTACCTGTAAGATCTAAAATTAGACTTTTGAATTCACTCTGTACCTTTCGGAGGGTGAGGACACGTTTCTTAGCCCCAACAACGCAGCCTTTCACCATCACATAGTCATTATTCACTTCACCATAGCGGGGAAAGCCTCCCTACAAGACAAGATCCAGGAAAATAATAATGGTAAAGATAAAATATAACAATAAAGTATCAAACATAGCACTGTGCAAGTCTTGAGACACCCCTCATTTCTTTATGTTTTGTTTCCAAGTAGCCAGACTTTTTTAAATGGTCTTGAGCAATAGTACTTCAGGCTTTCTGAAGGTCTTCCAAAGTTTTTCTTAGGACATTGGCTGCTTTTTTTTGCTAATTTTCAGTCCAGTCCTTGTACCTGACCATTTTCAGAAGAATGTGATTTTGTTTATGAAGCCATTTAACACTGACCTATGAACCATTCAAACATAAAAAGGGCACCTAACTCAAGGGATGAACCACTGTTGTGTCTACACATAACAGACAACTTAGCAAAGAGTTGGGGTTCTTGTCAAAATTGATGGAATTATGAATGCAGAAAAGTACCGTCAGATTTTGATCCACCACACAATATCATTTGGAAAGTATCTGATTGGCAACAGCTTTGTTTTTCAGCATGACAATGATCCCCTAGCACCTATTTACCATTTTCATAGCAAAATATAAAGAAATGAGGTGTGGCTCGAGACTTTTGCACAGTACTGTATGTCACCCCATTATCATTATATAAAGAGTTTTACATTGTCATTGATACATTATGAATATGAACTTTTGATACTATAAAGCTTTTATGCATAATATGATATTGTCACAAAAAGGTGGGAGTACCATGGGGGTTATGGTTTTCTGGGTGATGTCGTAGTTAGTGGAGGCATTGTTCCGGATCACTTTTCCATCCTGGATGTGAACACCCCTACCAATACGGTAGATCTAAGGACACAAAAGAGGCCATGAGGATCTCAAACATGGGTATGTACTATCAAAAATTCCTACATAAAATTGCATGCATAAAATTCCTGATTGGAAGAGATATTCAAACAACCAAGGAGTGCTCTTTAGAAATGTGACCAGATTTGCAGAAATAAGTTCTTAAAGCTATCAACCTTCTTGTTGATCTCAGTACGGTGATGATAGCCTTTTTGACCAGCACGAGCTACAGTGAAGCCCACACGGGCAGGATGCCAGGCTCCAATACAAGCCACCTTCCTCAGACCCTTGTGAGTCTTCCGTGGGAGTTTCTTTGCGTGCCAGCGGCTTGTTACACCTATCAGCCCAGAGAACAAAAATGGTCTGAAATGGCTGGTTGATGTCATCTGGTTTTACTATTAATTCTATGAAGTTGTCAACAACTGGGATTGGCACAGCAGATTTCCTACCTTTAAAGCCATGACCCTTGGTGACACCAATGACGTCAATCATCTCATCCTGGTAGAAGACAGCAGATACAGGCACAGCCTGCTCCAGATGCTCCTTTGCCCAGTCCACCTTGTCTGAGATGGTACCCCCATTTAGCTGTACTTCCATGATATGAGCTTTTTTCTGCCTTAAGGGCAGCAGTCGCATCTGGAGACAGATGAAACAGATTAGTGAAGCCTGTAAACTGCAAACAAAAGCAGCTCTTAAGTCTAGAAAAACTATGTTGTTTGGTACTGAAGTTTAAAAGCATACTGAGAAGTATCTTGTTTTCAGGTTACTATAATTAGATTTATTATTCAGCATGTGGCCATGTTTGAACTCTCAGATCAGTCACTCAAAACAACTGTGATACTCAAATATACATTTTGATGTTTTTCTTTATGCAGTGAGAAAGCCTGATCTTAGCAGGACTTCTAAGAACTGCAATCTTGGCTGATCTTTGCGTAGTGCTACCAACATAAAGGCAAAGACTTTGTGAGTGGCCTTCATCCCCCCTTAAAATTATTTATAAACTGCTATTTGAAACTGCCCTCCGGTGCTCCCCACAGAGTGAGCGTTGTAGTCAGAGCTGTCCAGCTACCGACAGCCAAGAGCTTTGTGATTTGGAGGCTTTTGTCTCTGTTGCACGTGGGCAGTTGAATAACTCTGACACCTCTGCCCTTTAGTAGGGGAAGATTGGAGAGAAGGAGATGTAGTGGATAGCTGTCGGTGATTGCACGAGCCAGTGTAATCAGACCAACATAATACAAAACCATAACTAAAAGCTGATTTGTGTTAAAGTGATAAAGAATGCCGATTTTTAGTCACTCTCAACATGCTGCAACATTGAAATAGGAGCCTACCTGGGAGTGAACAATAACCCTAATGACTGAACAGTACTTCTTCATAGCATTAAAGTCTTTGTCCAGCTGTTTCTTTCCCGTCTCATCCTGCCACTTCTTACTGTACTTAGTGAAGGCTTTCTTCTTGCTCTTATACCTGAAACACAGAAAAGAGCAGCACCACAAGAGTGTGTGGGGTAAGCTAGTTCCACACGCATGAGAACCATAAATAAATACAGACACATACCAGTTTTTATAAAATCTGCGCTTGCACTCGTCACTCAGATGCTCAGCAAAGATGGTTTTCAGGGAACGCAAACCACGGATCGTTTTGATGTATCCCACAACCCCCACCACAATGACAGGCGGAGTCTCAATGATGGTAACCGCCTCAACTTCTTCTCGCTTTGATTGCTCTATGAGAGACACATGGAAGAAGATTCTGCTAAGAAAACAGATTGAACTCAGTGAAGCATGTAGCAGGTAAACAGCAGGCAAAAAGGCAAAAATATGCAAAACAAAAGAGACATGTGAGGCGTAGATTTTAGGCTAAGCAAAAATAAAAGCAGGCTTTCTCTTTTTAACACTGTAATAATGTAAAGTAATAAAGTTTCATACTAGTGCTTCCAGAAGAAACTGCATTAAATCTGTTCAGACCACTGACCTCCTAAAGCAGTCACCCATGATCATATTGTTCTTTCTGTCTCATTTCATTGTTCTATTAAAGAAATTGTGAATATAATACACTATCCGCTGTATGCCAAATAAACATACAGTAGAACTTAAAATAGATTTTCTAAAGTCTCCCATGCATCCATGTTACAACGTTCAGATTTACATACTGAGGCCAGCGCGGTGCACCTCTCTCAGCGTGTGGGTCATGCCTGCCTTGTATCCCAGGAAGGCAGTGAGGTGGACAGGATGGCTGGGGTCGTCTTTGGGCCATGAACGCACCCTCCCTCTATGCTTCTTGCTTCGCTTGTGAGGCAGGAACCCCATGTGCCCGTGGCGAGGAGCATGGAATTTGCGATGAGACTGAAAAGCCACACAGAGTTGGTTCAAGCACATATTGATGACTTTCAGATGACCTTATGGGTGTTTAATGTTACTTTCATTTTTACAGTTAATATTGCTACAGGTAGGTTCAAAGATTATTTGTCAGGCCATAAATGCACTGCCAGTGTACAACATAAACTGATGTCTACTGATGTCCAGATGTGTGCACTTTAATGCCACCAGTGATGGGACACATCATCCCTTTATACTAAAGATGCAGTGCACATTTACACTGACAAATAAATTATTCCCTATATTTATTGCATTATTGGTTGTTATCAGTGGTAGTTTTGAGCAACAGTTTGAACTAACATGCTCATTTTCTTTAAATTCCTCCAATTGTTTACAGTATAAATTATAATCCAAAGCAGAACACAAAAGAGTCATCTTCCATGATCTTCCAGGCTGTTGCCTTCCTATTCAGGCCATGTGTTTCTGCATCCCTCTGTTTCTATTTCATGTGTTATGTGATTTAGAAATCCAAGCAAAATAATCAAGAAAACTAAGAGGATGGTGTCTTCTTGTAGAAAACAGAAGCCCCCATTTTGATGTTCCATGTGGTCTCCTGAGAGCAGCCATTACTAGATTTCAGTATGCTTCATCTACTCTTATAAATCCAAATGGTCAAACAGAGTGACAAATCACACACACATGCACACATGTAAAAGGCAAAGACAGACAAAAAGTGCAGATTTCAACATCTTTTAAAGGAGAAAAGAACCAAAAACGAGGAGCACTGACCATGTCTGCGGACTGTCCCAGCAAAAGATAGAAAGAGAGAGAAACCAGTGATGATGCAAGGGTCATACATAAGATGATACTCAGAGCTCTAATTTGGTGTTTGGCCCAGATGAGGATACGTATTCGCTTTCAAACAAGGCCATCTCTGCCAAGTCCTGACAGGAGAAGACAGGAGGTGGGAAGTAAAGTCAGAGGTCTGAGGTGGTGGGGAGGCCTAGCAGACAGGAGCCAAACAACCAAGAAAGGACAGAGAAAGAACTAAGAAAGTTTCCATTGTTGTGTGGCCAATGTTGACCTGTACAGACTTAGTCTTTTCTCATAACTTAAACAGCAAAAAAAAAAAAAAAGAAGAAGAAAAAGATCAGACTGGGGGCCATCTCATCCCATGCTGTTGAATCATTCTATCAGCTACAAATAACTTGCAATAAACAGCTATAAATACTTGTCAAAAGGAAGAACATATCACAAGTGCACCTAAGAAATCACAGAGAAAATTTAAAATAAAATCTTGGAATAACACTTTGTAAAACTAACTTACAGGATCCTACATACAGTACTGTTCAAAAGTCTTGAATCACACCTCATTTCTTTATATTTTGCAAGAAAAGGGGAAATAGGAAATATCATTCATGGAAATGCAGTATATAAGGCAAAAGCAGAGTTTGCACAATTCTGATGAGCTTGAAAGTCAATATTTGGTATGACCACCTTTATTCTTCAACACAGTCTGAACTCTCTTAGTTAAGCTTTCTTCTAATTTCTTTAAGCAGTCTTCAGGAATAGTTCTCCAGGCTTCTTGAGGGAC
>VUQI01040097.1:0-20317 GCA_015106735.1 Paratilapia polleni | reverse complement strand
AGCATGCCAAGACGCATGAAAGCTGTGATTGCAAATCAGGGTTATTCCACCAAATATTGATTTCTGAACACTTCCTAAGTTAAAACATTTGTAATGTGTTGTTTAAAAATGAATATGAACTTGTTTTTTTTGCATTATTTGAGGTCTGAAAACACTGGACCTCTTTTGGTATTTTGACCATTTTCATTTTCTGCAAATAAATGCTCTAAATGAAAATATTTGTATTTGGAATTTGGGAGTTATGTTGTCAGTAGTTTATAGAATAAAAGAAAAATGTTCATTTTACTCAAACATATACCTATAAATAGCAAAATCAGAGAAACTGATAATTTTGCAGTGGTCTCTTAATTTTTTCCAGAGCTGTATATTAGGTCGTTCTATTTTATCTGGCTTTCTTGGACTGAGTCCCATGCAATAGAGGAGACAGCAAAGCCATCCTGTAACCAATAAATACCTTTTGGTTTCTGCTTTTTCATGAAGACAAGTGATTTTCAGAGCTGCAAATAAAATCATGCAAATAAATCTCAGTTGGACTTTAACTGAAAACATCAAAAGCACCCAAGCTGGAATGAAAAAAGTTTTCATACAGTTGCAGTGACAATAACAGCATTCATACTTTAAAAGGATTTTAAATGCGATCTGGCCCGGATGCACCTAACAGGGCAGGAATCAAACTGGGACAACTCTTGTTTTCCTGTTATTTATGGCTTTGTGGTGATTTTACATGAAATAAAACATATACTAATATGAGGATGCCAAACTGCAAAGACAAGCTTCTTTAGACGAGTGATTTCTCTCCAAGAAAAGCATGCAATCTCACACTTACAGAGTTTCATCCACTTATTAAATATTTGGTCAGTGTGATATCTTGGCTCTCATTGCTGTGTCAGCTATTCACTTTTTTATTAATTTATCACTTCAGCCTTTTCCATTTAATGAACTTTAAGACTTGTTTATAACCTCTAACATTTTAAACCTGATGGATTTCATATGTGTGTGTGAAGATGTAAGTCTATCTTTGTAGTTTAAGTTTTACACCTTGTAAGTGAGGACATCTGCAGGGAGTGAGGAGATTTTTGCAGGTCCTCACTTTGAAAGACACTTTGAAAGGTTTATTTGAAGGTTCAGAATCAGGTTTAGGGTCAAAAGTATTAAGTGATGTTTAAGGTAAGGGGCGAGGGAACTTAAGCATCACAAAGATAGAAGTACAAATGTGTGTGTGGGGTGTGTGTAGACGTGTGTTGTGAATGGGACGTACTGTATCTGGAAGACTGAGGCGGCATCTGAGGGGACGAACATACTGACATGTGTGAAGCACACGGTGAGCACACACCAACACAAATAACCTGAGAGCTATGGAGACCCTGGGAGTGGAGAGCAGCAGCACACGCATGCATCCACACACACACACACACACACACACACACACACGCGCGCACACACACGATCAAGATTTATTTTAAATTCTGTATAAAAATGGATGCAACAGATTTGTGTGACTAAATCAAAGAGAATATCCAACAACTAGTTTGATGTTGTAAGAGAATAAAAGAGTAGATGAAGCCTGTTTTCAGCCCTGAAGGCCTCATTCATTAAAAACATGCCAGATGCAGATTTTGTGCTTATGACCAAAGCCAAACATGTAATTTATGGAAAACCGATCTTGATGGTAAAACAAGCAGGTAACAATGCATTTGATCAATTTTATTAGAAATATCAAAAGTAAATCAAAATATATATTTTTTCCTGTTTTATTCATTAATTTAAGTGGCCCTATTATACACCAGCTCCAAATATTATCATTGGACTTTACTGGAGGAGCTTTGGATGACCCACAGTTCCCCTCTCTTTAAGGCCACCCTCCCTTTGAGCCAGGTTTCTTCTGATTGGGTACCCTTGCAAACTTAAAGGTTTGAACAGCAGGTGGGAGGGGCTTCTCTTCCAGAGCTGCATGCCTGAAATGACCATATTAGGGATATTCCCCCTCTATAATCACACAGAGCGAAGAGTAGAAAAAACGGTCTGAAACTGAGCATTCAGCTCTTAGTTCACAGGGATTACTTGTACATCCACTGATCTCCTTATTTGAAACTTTGTCCATGTTTAATATGAACATCCACCACTGTAAAAGTGTATATATGACAGAATATAAATAAAAGTAAAACAGACTATCTTTTAAAAACATTTTAATGAATGAGGCCCCTGGGAATGAGTTTTTATCTCTTCTGACCACTGATCACAGCTGTCTTATCCAAGAACTATTACATCTTTCTGTATCTTTTTAAACTGGGAGCCCAGACTGTCCTGTAGTCTATATGTCACAGGGTAAACATTTTGACTATCTTGCTTCACTAGAAAATCTGTAATCCTAAAATAAATTCCACCCAAAGCAAGGGAAACGGCTCTGTTTGCCCAGGGCAGATTTCAAATTGAAAAATAAATACATTTCTAGAGAATTTCAGAATTCTATCATCTTGATTTGAAGATTTTCCATGTGTTTCTATTCATTTCTCTGATTTCTTCTTATTTTTTGTGTGCGTAGTAAAGTTTTGCAGACAGCCATCTACTCTTCTCTTCTCTTAAACCATCCACTTTCCTAGAGTCAGCACATAACTGAAGATCAGTGCTGATTCATCCAGGGCAAGTTTATAAGAATGTGTTAACATTGCAGTTTGTTATTTAAGTAAAACCAATTTCATTTCCACATTTTTTTTTTCATGGCCAGACCTCCGGACAGATGGGATAAACTGGAGAAAACAGAAAACAAAAGAAGGTCTGTAAAACATTTTGGGATAATTTCATTCTCTTTCTATTTCCAAGGAGTAATAAGACATAGTGTAGGATGTCTCGACTTACAGACAGATAGATACAGTAGATAGGACAGACAGACAAGAAATACATACAGACAGAGCTCATCTCATAGAAAAAACAAACATGGAACAGTATGAGCTACGGTTTATCGCACTACCAGCCGTCAGCTTAACAGCCTTCCCATTAACGTGATGCGTGTCCCGGGGCTCAGCAGCACAAAACTCCACCCTGTTCTCAGGCAATTCTCTGAAACTGCCACCAGGGGGCGTCAGTGACTCTGTGTGTTCTCACAGAGACACAATAGAGAAAGAGAGAGAGAGAGAGAGATGTCTCCTGCTCCAAATCAAACCTGTCCGTCCTATGAGTGAGCCTGGGTCAGTCCTTCGATTTCCATCCAAACGCAACTGCTTTGTTGACAGTGTTGGAGGCGGAGAGAAGGAGGGGGGCGTTCACAACCAGTCTATGGCCCCACCTCCCATCCAGAGTTCATACTGTAAGCTTCAATCGCAGCTGCTATTCAAGCTCATTTTTTCTTACTGGACTTCTCTGATCGTTTTGCGTCCGACTTCCCGGCCCGATCTGATCTTTCCGACCGTTCGCCTCTCTCCCTCTCCTTCTCCTTCTCTCTCTCCCTTTCCTTCTCCTTCTCCTTCTCCCTTTCCTTCTCTTTCTCCCTCTCCTTCTCTGCCCGCTCGATTCGGTCAACCCGGTCCGAGCGCTCGCCGCCGCGCTCTGACCTGTTGTCCGCCTTGCTGCCGTCGCGGCGCGTGCCCTCGTCAGTGGATGAGGTAGTTGGTTGGGGATGACCCCATTTGGCAATCTCCTCGTGCTCTGAAATACTGGTGGTGATGTTGTTCACCCACACTTTGAGGTCCTCCTGCGATGGCAGAGAGGGGTGGACAGATGATGTTTGATGGTTAATATTAAAGTTTTTAATGTTTTCACTGATATGAGTAAAAGAAAAACTGCAGATACACAGTTACAATTACTTTTTATATTCTGAGGAGTGGTTAGAAACAGAAAATGTCTCACCTCATCTTTTGCATGAAACAAAAACTCGCTGCCATCCTTCGTTCTGCAGAGAGAGAAGAAGAATTTAACTCACAGAGTACTGCACTGTGGATAACTTTAGAGTAGTGGTTCTCAAACTGTGGGGTGGGCCCCACTGGTGGGGCGCTGAACCACTGTGTGGCTGCCCAGAGGAAAAGGGGAAAAGTGCAAATAACTGAGGGAAAATAAACAAAAAGGAGTTTGTTGATGCGACTGCCCTGACCTTTATTTCACTAAAATAAATATTTTTTTTTATCATTAATGATTGATAAAAATACTTAGAGTGTGGGTCATGAGCTTTTTTTTGGCTTCAGAAGTGGCGCATGAGGGAAAAAGTTTGAGAACCACTATTTAAGATTAACATTTGAGTGAGTGAGTTTTATATCAAATTATATTGTCATCGGTGTGTCCAGGCCCTAAAGAGTGAAACCTCATACTATGAAGAAGGCAATGACAAAATCTAAAGACTTTAGTTTTACCCCAGGTTAGCATGAAAATTACTCTAGTGCTGTAGTAGTACATGTGAGTGTGAAAACAGCTGATTACTTGAGCGTGAAGACGTTCTTCTTCTTCTTGTAGCCGTTGGTGACATCGCAGTGGCAGTGGGAGAGGCTCAGCAGCGGCTCGTTGTTGTAGGGCGCGGTGGTGTTCTTGGCATCCTTGTAGAAACCCAGCTCCCCTTTGTTCAGTACGCAGTACAGGTTGACCCATGACCTGCTGTGGTGTGGGAAGGTGGGACAGGAGGGACAGTGGAAGAAGAGGAGGGAAAGGTGGGAGGAAGGAGGAGAACGGGGAAGGTGTGGGAAAGTGGAGGTTCGGGGGAGACGGGAGGAGTCAGGAAGAGCTGCAGAGTCACTGTCGCTAAGCTAACACCTCACTCACCTGACCAGAGCAGACAGGTAGGTAGGCGGGATGAAGCAGCCCCAAAAAAGGGAAGAGGAAACACACTGCTGAACAAACACAGACGGACGGACAGACGGAGGAGGTGGGGGATGGAGGGATGGGGAGGGAGGCTACGTGTGTGCTTCTGTGTGTGAGGCTTACATGTGGCTTACCTTGGAGGAGACAAGAGGAGCAGCCAGCAGCACCGAGCAAGAGAGGAGAAAAGAGAGAGAGGAGTTTGGTTAAATGCCATTTTAGCAACAACGCAATTTAAAGTCCAGGCATGTTTCTTTTCCCTCTGTGAGCGTATTTACATGCACACAGCATTCCAGTTAATAGCTTACATCGACATATACAGTACTGTGCATACGTTTCAGGCACTTTAGATGTTTAGATTCTTATCTTCCATACCCCAATCATACAGTCAGAGTCATTAAGGGCAACTGTCAGCCACAAGAAGAACAAGGAGTTCTGCAACAGATGGTGTGGCCCCCACACGAAGTCAGGCTGGGATTACATAAAGAGACAGCCTGAATCTACAGAAGAACTGTGGCAAATCTCTGAGCTGCTCAACAACCGATCAGAACCAAGTACGAGTACCTTGAAAATCTGCGAACAATGCATAGGAGACGTTTTTTTGCTGTTTACTTCACTTTGTTATTTAGAAAATTAATATAAACACAACTCATGGCATTACTTTTTTAAAACACCCTCACTGTACTTTTAGCACCTAAAACATTTGCACAGTACTATTGGTATTATTCAGAGCAAGCTTCTGTGTGCAGCTTAATATCCTGATTTCAAATTCAACAAGAAATACAAGAGGTAAAATGAGCAAAAAAACAATGGTGCATGTGATAAGATGTCTGAACCGCTAATGACAACACCAACATTTGGTGTAAGTAACTTCTATTATGGTTACATAAAGCGACCCTGAGGAAAAATTACGAGGGGCAGCCAATCAAATGAAAGATGGCATAAATGGATGGCGGACTTAAAGAGAGAGAAGCTACAACAGCTTGTTTCAGAGTTTAAGAATAAAAATATAGAGTTGGAAATGAGCATAAGAGGATAACAGGTCCCCTTTAAAAACACTTAAGCTAAAAACCTTTTTCTTGAACTCCCTACCTCATCTTAAGGTGGAACGCTCTGTAAAGAAACAAGTTAACCTATTTATTTTGGTCAGAACGTGCTGTCTAAAGATCACTGTACAATTTTTGGTTGTCTCAGATTACAGTTGATTATTTTTTTAAACAGCGTGGCCGTAGCTTGATTTTTGTGGAGCCACACTTTCGGGGCATGAAAACAGACGTCTGTTTTGTGGACACTTTTACATCTCTTAAGCTGATATACATTAAATATATATTGCAGCCTAAAACTGATTTTTATCAGAGCTATTTCACACATTTCACTATTTGAATTTCTTAGATTTTGCTGAATGAAAAGGATTTGACCATTCAGTCCCTTTCATTCAGTAAAAGAAAGGATCAGTCATCATCTGATGGTGCTCATCTGTATGGTTTCTTTCATTGTCTGCTTGTTTTCGGCCCAGCGCCTGCCCCTGTTTTTCTAGTTTATATGCCATCCTTTACAGTAGCAGATACTAATTTATCTACATTACGGACAGAAAACATCAAGTTCAAACTTTTCAGAAGAACTGTTAAAGAAACCTCTACTTGAGCAATGGTAGCTATAACCTAAAAGTACATGTGGAACTAGTGACAGCCAGATTTTGTTCTACATCAGGTTTGTTATTCACTTTCATACACCTTTCACAGGCACCATATCCTAACACAATACCAGAATATTAATGTGCACATCAACTTACTTAGTGTCTCATCAGGTAGAGATGTAACAGAGACAGGTTGAATCTCAATCCTTCCTTCAGGCCCAAATGCATCCTCTCTTTCTTTCTCAGCATCAAGAGCAAACAATAGGCCAAACGAGGAGCAGTTTGGAGATTCACACTTGTCTAGATTTAAGCCATTCGGCATTATGCTTTACCTTGCCATGTACATAACAGGGCATGTACATACGACACACTCATCCATTGCCTTGAGTAGGTGCGTGAGTGGGACTCATCCAGAACTGGGAGGGGATGAGCTTTTAGCTGTGCAAGGTCAGCCCAGCCACCAGGGGGCAGTGCAGGGAGAGACTTTCTTGCTGGTGACTCTCTGGAGGAAGCAGGGTGGTCATCTGCGGAGGGCAGATTGTGTGCATATTTGTGTGTGTGTGTGTGTGTGTGTGTGTGTGTTTGACCAGCAGCTCCGTCTCACAGCATTCCTCAGTCAGTCAGTCAGTCTGCTGTGTTTTATTCTGTGGGGTCGTGTTAGATCAGGAGGCATCCTAAGCATCATGCATGAAGTTTTCACATGCGGTGGGATTTCTGCAGGCTGCTGTTTGCCTCACATTCTTATCCTAATAATCAGCACTGACATAGATAATATATTCTAAAGCTGACAGGAGAATAACACAGGATTGTCTTCTTGTGCCACTAGCATCAGTTTAATGTTTAGATTTCTGAATGCTTCTTGCTGCTTCATGTACTCATGACTGATTTGGTTACTCTTAAATACAAATTAACAAATGGAGGGCTGGGTGATATGGACCAAAAATCATATCAATATTTGTAGGTTGAAGGGCAGTACATGATACATATCTCAGTATTTTCCATTAAAGTGCTTTTTGTTGCGGAGAAGTGCTTCAGATGGGACAGCGAACCTTCAGGTCCTCCACTACACTTTACATATTAACAAACTTAAATATATGCCAAAGAATAAACATTTTCTGTCCTCGCTGAGGATTTCCTGATACTAGATTTGTTTTTTCCATGGTCCAACACGTCACGCATACATGGATGGTGGACATCCCAAGCCAACTCAGATCCTCTCTACCCCAGGAATACAACCAGCAGGTCTCCAGAATTCATGGGCTGCTTTCAGAAATACACCACACACTTATATTAGACTAAACAAATTTCATAGGCTATATTTAAATTGCACAAGGTTTCTCAGTCAAGAGCTGCTCCAATTTTCAGGAAACTTAGCAAAACCATTTTATGTATTTCTTTCTGACACTTAAAATATTACCCGTTTCACTGGGAAAACTGTGTCCACTCAGCTGTGGATGGCTCCTTTGAAGTGGGGTTGTATGAGGTTCTTATCCACAGTCAGTGTGTGGCCTACAGTAGATGGCAGTAGCCACCAACCAACACAGAAACTCAAACCATGTACTGCTGTGGACACAGTCAGCAGCAGAATGAATTTTGGACACCTTAAAACATTTTCACCACTACACCTGCCTTCAGACAGCTGTTTCCAACAAGGACGCCTTTACTTTCCACCAGACTGCACTGACAAATACAGCAAATTTACCTTGCAAAACACTCGTCAACTGCTAGTTCAGGTTGGCCTTAAAATGCAAAATGCACACAGACTAGCAACCCTTGTTTCCTGTGAGGTATAAATCACTGTCTTTGTCAACAGTGTCTTTGAAAAGAGCAATGTCTTTCTAAACGTGCCATTTGCACAAATTAAGAAACTGACTTTTGTCACGTGTGCATTTTTAACATTTACTTAATGTATACCTTCAGTCTTCAAGTTATTATTCATTGTTCGACGGTGCTGCCATCGCTTCTCTTTGCTGCAGGAAAACTTTAGGAGCAAGCGCAGGTGTAGTGATACGCTTTATGTAATGCAATGTTTTCTAACCCTATATCAATTTTTAGATTATACTAATACATATTAAAAGATATATCGCCCAGCCCTAAACAACTGTAATCTCCCACTGCCAGGCACTTAGAGAAAGTGCTGACTGCAGGCAAAAGGCATCACTACAAAATGTGACTATTACCCATTTCCTGTAAATACTAGTACAAAACTATATGTGTTTCTGTCAACTGCAAACTTGTCAGTGATTAAAATCTTTGGAAGCATACAGAAACAAAATACCCCATATTTGCACAAACTAGAACTTCTTCTTATGTGTTATCTTTACACAAAAAGGAAAAAATTCAAAAATCATTTCATCAATAACGTGTAAATTTTAAGGTTTTGCTATTCTGAGAAAATCCAAACCTTGCCTGAGTATTATCATGTTGAACACACGCCGGAAGCAACTTGTGAGCCGGTGTCTGTCATGCATCTGTTCAACATGTCAGCGTGTCAGTGTGTTAGCCTGTTAGCTTAGCATGCTCAAGTCATGCCTCTGTCATCACTGATGAATTATTAAACGGAGGGGGCAGCAATGTCATGAGAGAGCAGTGGTAAACCCAACAAATCTGATACTCAGAAGGTTAAAAATACACAACTTTTTTTAAGCACTGCCTCAAAGTACTATTTGACAGTAAGTGTGTGAATTAATCTGCTTTTTTCTGCATCTCAATTCCCCCTGTGCAATATAAATATTATTTAATTGATGAATTAGAATCCCTGAAGTTTGATACTCATGACACCAGTGTCCATTCTCCTTCTCTACAACTCGTATCATTTGCTCCGATTGTTTTGATTATCATCAGGACCCTGAACACCCACCTATTGGTGCTCTTCTTCAGGCTCTCGATGTCCAGCTTGCGGAAAAGGAAGCCCTCATGGTGTGCCGTATGGGTCGGCGGCTGAGGGACAGCCGGGCTGCTCTGGGCTGGTGCAGATCTGGACCGCCGCGTCGTCTCTCCAGGCTCTTTGGGTCGTGGCCGGCGTCGTGGTTTGGGTCTGTCCCGAGCTCGAGGCCGGTCGGGACGGGAAGACTTTTCTGGAAACCCATTAGGCAGTCGGGGCACCTCACCACGGGCCTGAGAGTGGGGAGGGGTTATGAATTTGGTTTATGGTTTCAAAGTGAAAAATGCTGATTTGAAAATGCTATTTTTATTTGCATTAATTTACTCTATATATCCCAGTTTTACTTTTTTAGAAAGTTTTGTCTTAACTTAAAAACACCACCAAACAAACTAACCCCTAAACCTAAAAAAAATTACACACTTTATTTGTAAAGACTAAATCCAGACCTGTGCTGCTTCTCTTTCTTGCAGCTGCTCTACAATCTCAGCCATGGTGGACCTCTTTTCTCTGTGTAAAAAAATACCAGTTATTCAAATCACATTTAAATTTACCTTATACCTGCATACGTATCGATGTCCAGCCTAAAAAAACACCTCATTACTCTCAAAGTCTCACCCTCCTCCTGAGCGTCTGTCTGAATGCTCCTTCCCAGTGTCGTGCTCACTGGATTCCTGTCTCTCCAGCCGGTGTCTGTCCCTCTCTCTCCGCCGGCCCTCGTGGCCCCCATGGCCCTCCTGTTCACTAGACGTTTGCCTCTCCAATGTCCGTCTCTCTCGCCTCTCGGCCTGTTCCCTCCACACCTCCTGAGGCAGCTCATCCCTGCGTGCCTGGATCAGCTGCTCGCTGGACAGCTGCCGTTCTATCTTGTGGTGATAGGTGTGTGTCTGGCCTTGGGGCTCAGCGTGGCCCAAAGGGTCCGTCCTGGATCCTCGAGGCCCTCTCGTGGGTTCACTGTGCAGACGCTCCCGGCTCGGCTCCTGGAGCACCACCTCAGCCATCACTGCCACCTCTGCTCTCTCTGTCCCCATCATCATCTCTCTCTCCCTCCCCCTCTCCCTTGATTTCTCCAGCCGACTGGCCACAATCAAAGGCGTCACTGCATCATCTAAGTGTTTGATTTTGGGTTGCCGGAGATACAGGGAGGATTTTGCCTCCATTTCCCTCGCTGCCTGTGCCGGATGCAGGTGACTCATCACCTTTGCCGACTGTTCCCTTGCTGTGCTGGCACTTTCTCGTACCTGGTTGGCTGAGACTAGCATCGCCGCCGTGGCCACAGATGCAATTGAGGATGCAGCGGGCTGGCCTAAACCTGCAGCCACACCCACTACACTGCCATGCCGGGCCTCCAGGGTGTGGCGGTAGCTGGAGCCGTTCATCACAGGGGTGTAGTTGGCGACTGTTGACCCCAGGCGCCGAGCCACAGATGATGGAGAAGGTGTCGGGGTAGCAGGTGAAGGAGAGGGGGGAGAGCTGGCTTCATTCTGTTCATAGATGGTCTGTCTCATGACGGGGGAGATCGGGAGGCGGGGGAGCGTGGATGGACTATGTGAGGCATCTTGGGGATCCAGGAAGACTTTACGACCCAGGAGGGGGGTCGGGGGCAGTTTACTTTGCTCCGCTTTCAACTTTTCTACCTGCAGAAAGAAAATAGAACCAGAGATGAAATTACCAGCTCTTCACCAACAATTTCAGCATTTTGGAACGCAGAACTCATTTTGGCTAAATTGTGGACGCACAGCGAGGATGATGATATTACCGTGGTGAGCCGCCGCAGTGAGCTGAATCGCTCTTCCCAGGTGGCAGCTGCTTTGCGGAAGGCTTCATGTCGACGAATCAGCTGCTCCACCTCATCAACGCTCCCACCGAGCTCGTTGCTGTTGATGAACGGCTCCTGAGCAGTCAGCCAGGCCTCCGCTACCACCGCCTCCTGGGCAAACTGGTGAACCTCCAACACTGCAGGCAGGAGAGTCAAAATAAGAAGAACATTCAAAAGGAAAAAAAGTATTTTAATGTACTTTTAATGCCACATTTCTGCACATCCCTGTCTCGCTCTCTTCCCTTTTAGGCCTGTGTGTGTACTCACATTGTTGTAGGACTTCCCAGTGCTTATCCCACTTCTCAGAGAGCTCACGCTCCTTAGCAATCACCTTATCCAGCTTCTCCTTGATCTGAGAATCAAAACCCCAAACATCAGAATTGCATCTTGGGCCTGTTCAGCTCTTTTGTCTAGTCTGTGACACAAGTAAAAGAAAAATCTGGTGTTTTATGTAACAATTCAAACATTTTAAGGCAATTAATTTCTTCTCAAACATGTAACAAAACTTTATGTTTTTTAACGTGCACCTCTTCTGCTTTTCCTTGTTTTCTGTCATACATATACTGTTACAAAGGTGGATGCTTGTATTAAACATGCCAGAGGTTTTATATAATGAGGTCAGTGTAACCCCTATGAATGAAGAGCACCAAGACCCAGTATGTGATAAATGGGGAGTATGCTGAGCTGTGACTACTATAGCAAAGCTGCTATAGTAGAGTCCAAGAATGAAAATATGAAGCTGGAAATGACTCGAATTGGTCCCCTTTATCTTACAAACATTAAAGGCAAC
This sequence comes from Paratilapia polleni, assembly GCA_015106735.1. NCBI lineage: Eukaryota > Metazoa > Chordata > Actinopteri > Cichliformes > Cichlidae > Paratilapia > Paratilapia polleni. The sequence continues at coordinate 8,412 of VUQI01040097.1, read as the reverse complement.
ATTTAAAGCCCATGGGTCCACTGGACAGGAGTCTTTATAGTTGTAATTCTAATGTAAAATTATTAAAGTTTAGCTGACCACATTTAAATTGCAGTGCAGTGATCCAGTTAAAGTGATTACTAAATTTTAACTGAAGTTTCCAGTTTTTATTATATTTTCTCATCTCACCTCTTCAGCTGCAGGGTTTCTAGCAGCCAGCAGGGTTTTTCCCATCTCGATACACTCCAGGATGCTCTGGCTGCGAGCCTCTACTTCACTCTTAAGACTCTGGTGATAGTTCATCAGTACCTCTACTGAGGACACGTCCCTGTAGGAACCACAGAGCACAAAGAGTCTGACCTCACCTTAGATAAATCCCAAGCCTCTGGCCAACATCTCAGTCAACACTGACTACCACATTTTACTATACTGAACCATAAAAAAGCAGAATGGTACTTCATATCTGCATTTTTTAAAGAAAAATATTCAGCACAATTTAATCTGATACAGTCTTAAACAAAGCATGTGGACAGTTAATTGTTCAGTGGGGCAAAAATTGCTCTTAGTCATACTGTAGTTTGGATTTGCAGATTACAGTGTAATCTGTAATTTAATGTAAAAACATATTCACCGATATGCTGTAAACTGTACTCTGTTTTATCTGCTGTTTGCTATCTGTCATTTTCAACCTCATTCCCAGACTGATTCTAGCATCACACACTAACACAGTGTGTTGTTCCTAGAATTACTCTCCCCTTGGTCATTTATACCCTCTGACAGCCATAAATACTGATTTAACACAGAGGACGACAAAGATTCAGTGTTTCTGTCCCAGTAATGTAGATACCTGGGCTTCTCTCCTGTCCCTATCTGACAGATGATCGAGTCCATCCACATGATCTGATCTCGGACCATGCCGAAGAACCTCAGCTTGTCCGTCTCTGTGGTGATCTGTACTCGACACTCTTCGCAGGACGTCAGCAGCTCTTTCCAGCATTGCATCACTTCATGCTCACGGCACGCGATGGCTTCAGCCTTCTCGCCTGCATACACCGTCCTCAATTGGGCGGCGCTCTCTTGCAGCTGACGCACCTGACAGGGCGTGAAGGCAGGCTTTAGTAAACAGCTAAAATGAACAAGCAAGAAACAGAAAAATGGAAAGGGAAAGAGTTTGTTTTCCCAATGACGCAAAAAAACACAGCTGTGTTTAGTCAGGGCCAAATGGTACAGGCTCTGTCACCAGAGTAGGTACAGAACATCTGTGCTTTTGCATCGTTCTAAATGTACCACCGTTCCTGTTCCCCAGGTGCATGACAGAGACTAGATAAAGCAAATTTAAATGCAGAGTAAGAAGATAGTTTTGCCATAAAAATGGCAGACTCAGACTCACAAAGAACCAAAGACTTTAATATCCATCTAATTTAATCAAATTTACACTAATTTAATTCAATTCAGTGGCTTTTATTGGTAAGAAAAAGTAGAGAATACCATTATGCCAGAAACTTAATCCAAAATTGTATATTTTTAAGGCACAATTCTGCATTTGAACCACATACAATCAGTGTACAAACAAGCACAAACAGCATATATAATAAAGTGTAATTACAGACATTTAAGAAAAAAAATCGTTTCCACCACATGCCTGTATGAATGTTGAAGCATTGCACTTTGAAAAGAAGACGAATGCAAGAGAAACATCTGATCAGTGTTGGAGAAACTGCTTTGAAATCAGTGCTTCTTCACACTGGAGTAAGTTAAACTACCTTAGGGAGTATTAAACGGGAATGCACAAGGAATGTCAGCTTTGGTTTTGTATTCAGTGCTCATCAATCCGACACCAGCTGTCCAGGTGGGGGTATTGCACCAAGCAGGATCACTTGGCTAGCCAGGTAACTTCTAAAAAACTTGCAACAACTTATTAAAACATTTGTTAATAAATAGTAACAACCAATACTAATGACTAATTAGTTTTAGAGTTTAACAAATTCCAGGTGTCATTCTTTCACTTTTAAAATTGTCTGTAGACTCCCCAGTGCTGCATCTGCTATGGAATCACAAGTAAAAACATGCTAAATAAGTTTTAGAAAAAAACACTGCAGTCCTTAATAGAGATAATATCAGTGGGTAAAGGCTTTGATTATTCTTTACATTAATACTGGAGGAAGTAATTCTGTTCATGGCTGTGTGGCTGTACCTGTGTGACAAGCAGCTGAATATCCTGTTCGAAGCTGTGGAGGAGTCTCTGCAGGGTGCTGGTGTTGGCAGTGCTGCCCTGCCGAGCCCGAACCTCTGGCAACCTTCGATGCTTGTCCTCAATCTGGGCCAAAACCTGAAAAAAATGATATTGCAGAAGTGTCGTGTGCATACGGTTTGTAGGGAAAAGTAGGAGAAATAGTTTTTAAAGAACTAATGCAGTGCAGTTTTGAGGAGACTGCAACTACAGACTGTATGTAAAAGATGGTTGTAGCCATTGTGACGTCATCAACTAGTTTTGGACTCTGCATTGTGAAGCCTCAATGTTAGTGTTTTGGCTGCCATGTGGGATTATTGAAGCCAGAAGTGACCATATTTGGATGAGAGGTGGAGTGCTAAGAAATGCTAAAATTATACATACATAACACCTTCTGCAAGGCCAAAACAGTGACTAGTTTGCTTAAACTGAAGGACACAAATGCACTGTCAGCACCTCATTTACATTTTTCCTATTTTTTTTTTATTTTTCAAGCTGTCCTCATCACAAAGGCTACTGTACACTGCAGTGACCAGTCTTCTTGCATCAGAAAACACTAAAACTTTAAGTCAAGAAGATACAATTGTGAAATTAGCTTAAATGAATCTGCTCTTTATAAAATCTCCTGCCTTTGTTATTTATTTATTTATTTATTTATTTGTGTGCCTCCTGGCAATTTAATTTGTCATCCCACCTCAGCTTTGATCCTCGGGCCTCTTACCTCTCTGCAGTCGAAGAAGAACTTGTGCAGCTGGTGTGAGGCGGCAAGCATCTGAGCACGGGTCTCCATGAGCTCCAGCAGGTCGGCCCAGGCCTCGTTCACCCCGTCCTTCCATTCGGCGATGGTGGCTGCCTCTGAGTGGCCGTAGTCAATGAGCTCATCCACCATCTGATTGACGGCTGTCACTCGCTCCTGCCCCACATTGCCCGTCTCTGATGCAAACTCTGTAAACTTCTCTTGCAGGACCTGGAGGTGTGGCAGAATTTTTTTAACATTATTCACTGAATAATTGAACTGAACAATCTTCATATGTGTTTCAGATGAGTTATTTATTTACCGAGCATATAGCAGCTAATAAATCTACCAATTTTTTATTTAAACATGTCCTATTAAAGGACATAATTGAACATTATAATCAAATTAAAACAGTTTTGATATTTTACCTCCAATATGTGACTTCAAGCAATAAAAATCTAAATCTATTATTCATGCGCAGACACAATCTGTTAACACACTTACAGTGACGTGCTCAAAGTCTTGACCCAGTTCAGGCGAGCTGGCGACCACCTCCCTCTGAGCGATCCACTGCTCCAGCTCGTCCACCTCCCTGTTGAGCTGGTAGAGCCAGTACTGTTGCTCCAGACGGCTCTTCCTCTCCTCCACCAGGTCCTTCAGAGACACGTACAGACGGTCTATCTGTGACTGACGCTTGCTGATCAGTTCGCTGTGGAAGCGAGGACAAAGAGTGTCAGGTAAGGTACAAAAAACTGGGAGGAGTGTAACATCCAACTTTAGTTACCTGCAGCAGGAGGACAACAGAAGTACAGAATCTCAAATGATGAAAAAAATGATAAATAATTGGCATAAAGCTGTCTGTGGCTGTTTGCTGTCATCCATAAAGTTGAAATGGATTTGTTTTTTTTAAATAATGCTATAAGGCAATGCAATGATTTTCATTGCAAATCTAAAATGCTTCTATGAAAAAAATCATCACATTTGCCTTTTAAAGACCAAACATAACCAACTAGATAAAATAGAATAGAAAAAACAACTGCAAAACATGACCTGGGACTAGATAACATTTATCAGAGTTATAGTTTGACAAGTTACCTTTTGGAACTTGACTTTTGAAAACATTTTTGACAAGGTTATGTCCTTTAGCTCACAAAAAAGAAAGAAGTCTCTAGGACTTCCTATCAAAAAGAGTGATGCTGAAAAAACTACTCCATACATTTGTTACTTCTAGGCTGGACTGTTGTAATTCCTTATAATTTGAATGTCCAAATAGCTCCCTGAGAAGCCTTCAGTTGATCAAAAAAGCCACAGTGAGAGTACGAACAGAGACTAGAAAGTGAAATCGTATTTCCCCCATTTTAGCTTCTCTTCACTGGTTCACTGTTAAAACCAGAATTTAATTTAAAATCCCACAGCGTCTTGAATAATCAGGTCCCATCATATCTTAAAGACCCCATAGTCTCATATCATCCCAATAAAGAACTTTGCTCTTACAGCCTCCTCTGGAACTAGCTCCCGGTTTGGGTTCAGGAGACGAACACCCTCTCTACTTTCAAAATTCGGCTTCAAACGTTCCTTTCTGATAAAGCTTATAGTTAGGTCTGGATCCTGATCCTGAGCCATCCCTTAGTTAGGCTACTATAGGCTCAGATAACCTCTAATATTGCACTGAGCACTTCTCCCCCACTCTCACTCTTTTCACTCCTGATGTGATTATGTTTCACTATTGCAAGTCATTAACTCTGTCTACTTTTAGTCCTGTTTGTTGTTCGTGATCTCTCTATACTCTCTTTTTCTCTCTTCTCTTTCCTCTGGCCCCCCAAATTGAGGCGGCAGTTGGCTGCCCCTGTCTGACCCTGGTTCTTCCTGTTAAAAGGGAGTTCTTCCACCAAGTGGTTGCTCAGAGAGAATCGTTTGAAGGTCGGGGTTCCCTCTCTACAGTCTTTACCTCACAACATGAAGCACTTTGAGAGATGAATCTTGTGGTGAACTAGTGCCATATAAACACAACTGAAGTGAAAAATGAAAATCTTTCTAATGTCTTCATAATCAAAATTTGGTGCTTTTCTATAATTAAGATGTGATGACAGGAAATCTCTGTCAGATTTTGTCCATGTGTTTAGATGCTCACCAGTCTGGATGTCCCATCTCCAGCAGCTGTCGACACTGCTGTGATAGCAGGCCGATGGTCTCAGCATAGTCCTCGATCGTCTGTTCCAGGACCAAATGTTTCTTCAGCAGCTGCAGCGTGCTCTGCTCATCCTGGTGGGAGGAGGAAAAAACACAAAAGAAATTACACTTTAAATACAGTATATATACACAGAAAAAAATCTCAGTCCTGCCCCTGTATGTAAAGAGTCATGCTCACATTAGGGTCCAACAAATTGAGACGAATATCACATATTTTACAGAGAATTATGTATGTAAGGCAGGAGATTGATAAGGCAGTGATTTGAAAAAGAAGATTTTTTTATTTTTAAATTTAAATGCCAAGTATTTCAGAGAAATATTTTTACCTTCCCCTTCTCCTCATTCATCATGTGCAACTCCTGCTCACTCAGCCAGGTCTCAACCTCGGCTGTATCAAAGTAGTACTGCTGGGCTTGGTACATGGCGTCCAGGACCAGCTGCCTCCTCTCGGTCTCTGCCCAGAGCAGAGCCCACAGCTGGGACAGCTGGTCGTGGCCGGCCCTGATGCAGTCAGCCTCTGGGCTGCGGATGGAGGCAATGATCCCGGCCCTCTCCAGGACGTCTTCGATTCTGCTCCTGTGGCTCTGCAGCTCCCTCTGAAGACTCTATAGGAGAGGAAGAGGGAAACAACGGGAGAGAGCAAGAAACTGTTTGGATGTTGTGTGAACATCTGATGATGATGAGAAGATTCATTGTTGAATTTCAGAAATAGGGTAAGAAAGTGTAAACAGATGAATTGGAACTTGGAGGTTGGACATTGTATTTATCACAAGTTTTCATATCTTTTTCTTTTTGTGACTCGACTTCTGAGTTTAAAGCTTCAGGGTGCAGATGGTCTACCATGAAGGAGTGCAGGACTTCTGTTAAGGTTTTAGGTTAAGGCTGCAGTTAGTTACTAGCCATTCACATTTTCCTACCTGGTTCTTCTTCATAAGCTGCTGGACAGCCTGCAGAGTAGAGCCATGCTCCTGAGACATGGCCATCGGGAGGCGTTCCTGGACCCACAACTACAACAACAGCAGTATGATAAAAAGAAATGAATATTTGTACATGTATGAATATGTGCACTTGCATATCCACACCTCATGTATTGTACTCTGAATGTTTTTGTATGTTAATGTACTCTTGAGTATATATTTAACCTCAGCTACAAATAGATAATAAAATAAACAAAATGTTTAGTAAAAAAAAGGGAATTTCTACAGAAATATTTCAAAGCAGTGCTTCTTAAAACATTTTTCTGGCAAGCTCCACTTTGGAGTCCAAAAAAAAAAAAAGGTTGGCACAGCAGAGTCAGCAAACTCTTGTGTGTTTGTTTTCCCTACAAAATTCATATTCATTCAACTTAGTTTTACCTCATATTTTTCCTCCTGGTCATCCACTCACAGTGACTCTGTTCCCCACAGTCTGAGAACCACCATTTTAAAGTATGTCCTAAAAATTTGGGGATATTTTTTTGGCTTTTATCTGTACAATAGACAGTAGAGAGGAAATGTTATGAGGGGAGCAATGATATGTAGTAAAGGTCCAGTCAGCGATTTTTAGAGCTTTCACATTCCCTAAATATCTGGGTATCATTTGTAGGCACACTTATTACAGTTAACCAAAACTAAGTAAAAAAAAATAAAACTCAGGAAAAACTTTTTAGTTAAATAGTTGAAATAAATAGCCTCCACATATGCCTTGTAATATTAGTTCAGAACTTATTATATCTTGCATCTGACAAATACCACCTCCATATTATGAGTAAAACCTAAAATTAAAACTAATAAAAGATAAAAGTGAACACTTTTAACAATAAAAACTAAAACTGCAACAAGCAAACCCACTCCTGAAACTAAATAAAACTAAATCGACCAATTTAAAATTCAGGTGAGTCATCAACTTTCACCTCTATGTCTGAAGTGCAAGACCTCAATAGGAACCTATACACACTGTGTTTGGTCAGGTCCAAAAATTCAGTCCTATTGGATAGACATTTTGCAGGATATGGAAAGGATACTTGGTGTGTCTTTGAAAATGGATGCTTTATTTCTGCTTTTGGGACATCCAAGTCGGGACAATGTGCTGTGTAATATTTGCTTCATATTTACTTACTTATTTTGTTTCTCTCCAAACACCTTCATGTTTTTATTTTTATACAGACCAGGTGTTGTGTTGTGCTGAGTGAATTTGTTGTAACAAAAAAAATGCAACAAAAATTAAAAAAAGATAATTGAGAAAAAAAAACAAAAAACAAAGAAACGAGAAGGACCATCCAGCATCACGAAGGGCTTTAATGCAGACTCTTTCCTTTTCAGTGAGTTCTTGATGTTTTACCATTTTGAACAGGAGTGAGGAATTTCAAACTAAATTCACATTTTTATACCCAAATTTGAGCCGTCAGAAGCCGTGAGAAGTCAGAAATTAATCAAGCAAAACATTCAACTACTAAAACATTTTTTTCTGTTCAGAATTCAATTCAATTCAATTCAATTCAATTTTATTTATATAGCGCCAAATCACAACAACAGTCGCCTCAAGACGCTTTATATTTTAGGGTAAAGACCCTACAAATGCAAGTAAATAACTGTAATTTGGCATCTTAATAAAAAAAATAATAATGTGTTTTACTATTTTTTCTGCTTTTTTATAAAACAGTGAATGTGAGTCTGTTTATAGTGCCTTGCGAAAGTATTCACACCCCTTGAACTTTTCCACATTTTTTCACGTTACAACCACAAACTTAAATGTATTTTATTGGGATTTTAAGTGATAGACCAACACAATGTAGCACATAATTCTGAAGTGAAAAGAAAATGATACCTGGTATTTGATTTTTTACAAATAAAAATCTGAAAAGTGTGGCATGCATTAGTATTCGGCCCCCCGAGTCAATACTTTGTCGAACCACCTTTCGCTGCAATTACAGCTGCAGGTCTTTTGGGGTATGTCTCTACCAGCTTTGCACATCTACAGACTGCAATTTCTGCCCGTTCTTCTTTGCAAAATAGCTCCAGTTCAGTCAGATTGGATGGAGAGCATCTGTGAACAGCAGTTTTCAAGTCTTGCCACAGATTCTCAATAGGATTTTGATGTGGACTTTGACTGGGCCATTCTAACACATGAATATGCTTTGATCTAAACCATTCCATTGTAGCTCTGACTGTATGTTTAGGGTCATTGTCCTGCTGGAAGCTGAACCTCCACCCCAGTCTCAAGTCTTCTGCAGCCTCTAACAGGTTTTCTTCCAGGATTGCCCTGTATTTAGCTCCATCCATCTTCCCATCAACTCTGA
>VUQI01040093.1:0-10699 GCA_015106735.1 Paratilapia polleni | reverse complement strand
CCGAGAGATGTACAGCTCCTGAAAACACTGGACCTTTTTTGGTATTTTGACCATTTTTCATTTTCTGCAAATAAATGCTCTAAATGAAAATATTTGTATTTGGAATTTGGGAGTTATGTTGTCAGTAGTTTATAGAATAAAACAAAAATGTTCATTTTACTCAAACATATACCTATAAACAGCAAAATTCGAGAAACTGATCATTTTGAAGTGGTCTCTTAATTTTTTCCGGAGCTGTATATATACACAGTGGTGTGAAAAAGTCTTTGCCCCCTTCCTGATTTCTTAGTTTTTTGTATATTTGTCAACTTAAATGTTTCAGATCATCAAACAAATTTTAATATTAGTCAAAAATAACCTGAGTAAATACAAAATGCAGTTTTTAAATGATGATTTCATTTATTGGGCGGTGCGGTGGTTCGCACTGTTGACTCACAGCAAGAAGGTCCTGAGTTCGAACCCACCATCTTGCCAGGGCCTTTCTGTGTGGAGTTTGCATGTTCTCCCCGTGTTTGCGTGGGTTCTCTCCAGGTACTCCAGCTTCCTCCCACAGTCCAAAGACATGCAGTTAGTGACGTTAGGTTAATTGGCAATTCTAAATTGGCCGTAGGTGTGAATGTGAGCATGAATGGTTGTCTGTGTTAGCCCTGCGACAGACTGGCGATCTGTCCAGGGTGTACCCTGCCTCTCGCCCTATGGCAGCTGGGATAGGCTCCAGCCCCCACCCCCGACCCTGAATTGGATAAGCAGAAGAAAATGGATGGATGGAGTGGGCAGGAGGTGGCTGGGGTGGACATTGTGCGAAGTTCTGTTCGAGTCTTGCACTTGTGTTTATGTTCACACAACAAAAGCACCATGGCTAAGGACACAGATCGCCCTTTTGGCTAAGAGTAAATACACATGTTGTCTCACGTCAGTGTGGACTTCTGCTGTGTATTAACCCTATGAAGTGACTTAGACCTCACTGGGTTAAAGCAGACCTTGATATTTTTTTTCCCTATGATGCACATGCATAGTTGTCATCTTCTTACTGTCTGAATTAATCAGTTTCTCTTTTCCCTAAATGCTCCCAGATAATATGTTGCACTTTACAGCATTAAAAGGGAAGTTCCTCTTGAGGGAACGGTAACAACAAATAAAGTTTAACTTGTTTAAGAAAGAATGGGCGACATTATGTGCTTAAATGGCCACGATGCAGTGTGGCAGATTCCATCTGTCATTAATGACTGTAAGGTTTTGAACACAGTTGCTTATTTTTGTTTTGGCTGTTTTAACTCAGCAGTTTCTGCAATTCTCTTGTGACACTGCAGAGACCACTTGCAAAATGGGGTGGAGGAGTATTTTTGGCTTTTCATTTACCTCACTGTGTATGTGTGTTGATATCTGCATGTGCGTAAGCTTGAGTAAAGGAACAATTAAACAGCTGTAAGCCTGGAAGAAAAACAAAACAAACAAAAAAAAAAGAGTACAAGAACTGTTCTGGGCGAGAAATCACATCCACAGATAGATACACACAAGCATACATACACAAACAGCAACAGAATGGGAAGTAATGGAGTGAGAAGAGAACGCTGCTGTCTGACATGAAAATCAACATAGCGTGACATGACCATTATACACACACTCATACACACAGATCAATAGCTGACTGCTTAGATCTCAAGCAAATCATTTAGAAAAAAAATCAACACTGAGGCATATCCAGCATGCCTTCATACATGATTAATCTGAATACTGAAATCTATATGCAAGGTTCGGCTTTTTGACATGTGCAGCTTCTTCTGGAAGCAACCACATACAGTACACACGACACCAGTGAGAATCTGCAGTTCCTTCAATTATAAGTGAAAACCCAAGAGTCATTTGAAACTGAAAAAGTAATCAGGCATGAGAAGGATGGCTCTCTTATTTTAAGGAAAAGGTTGCTTTTGTCAGCATAAGAGTGCCGTGCAATATATTGTCACTAAAATGTTACAGGTGTGGAGATGAGATCAAAATGAATCAATCTGATAGGCGGGATCCCACACATGTAAGTGGGAACTAATCATGTAATAATGTAGTAATAAGTGCATTATTACCTTAGTATACACACGAGAGTTGCAGCATGTGGGTGTTGCATACTACAAGATGGTCTCTAGTTTTCCAGATCATGTAATTCCTGTGTGTGTGCGTATGTGTGTCTCTTAACTGATCTACTTGACCTTTCAAGGTAGTGTTTAAAGCTCTTTCTCCGGCAAGCAAATAGAGCCAGTGAGACATACAAACATGACATTATGTGTTCATCACAACCATGTATAAAAACACACATACGTACACAATGAAAGCTAGCAATATTTTCTGAATGATGACAACAATGTGGCAGCATTGACATTTAGCTGAGGGAGTAACAACAATAATCTGTGTTCATACTGGTATTCCTCTGCCTTTGAAGAAATCTTTTTTTTTTTTGTCTTCTGTCCCACTAACATTGCTATTGTCTGTTATTGCCTTGGGTAATTTTCCAGCACCAATGGAGTATTTTTGTTCACATCAATATATTTTGATTCTATGCACACTTGTATAACTGCACTTAACTGGATAGTTTGCTATGATAAAAATACTCATTGGGCATAATTATGATTGAGTCATTTAAATGTCTCAATTTTCTCAGTCAAACATCTTACTGTTCTCCAGATTGCAGACTGAGCAAAATAGAAACTGTGGTTAGCTAAATAAACAGACAACCATGCATATTTTCCATATGAATAGTAGCTGTATCTATGCACTTTATGGAATAAATGTTTGTACTCTATCCATGTTAGTTTATTTAAAGGGAGAATTATAACTATATACAGTCTAGGTTGTATTTTAGTAATGCTGATGAGAGGAGTGCATTCACTCCATTTACTCCATTTATAGTGTATGAGAGCATATCACTTTACAGCATCTTTCTTATTTAGACAGACACATTGCAGGACTTTTAGGCCCAAGAACATTGAAACAAGAGGGGGCTTAGGGTCATGACACCTCTGCCTGAAATGGACAACTGTTTCTCAACCCTCACATTTCTATGAATAATAGCATTGTTCTCACTAGATTCCATTGAATTCAATGCAAATGTATCTTATCTTATAAAATACAACAGAGTTGAATTGTATCTTATAAAATTAGATGAGGACTGTTGTTGCCAATATACAACAGTCTTCACAGTGCACTTTACATTAAAGGGGAAAGACATGACAGTATTTAAGAGGGAAATCCAATATTTTCCTTTAAGAAAGCATCAGAAGCCTAGTTGTTAAAATCTAGAAAGACAGAAAAAAAAACATACAGTATATGGGTCTGTCATGTAGACTCACCGACTACTTTGTTAGGTACACTCGCTCAACTGCTCATTAATGGCAATATCTAATCAGCCAATCATATGGCAGCAACTCAATGCATTTAGGCATGTAGACATGGTCAAAACGACCTGCTGAAGTTCAAGCAGAGCATCAGAATAGAAAAGAAAGGTGATTTAAGTGACAGACAGGCTTGTCTGAGTATTTCAGAAACTGCTGATCTACTGGGATTTTCCCACACAACCATCTCTCGAGTTTACAGAGAATGGTCTGAAAAAGAGAAAATGTCCAGTGAGTGGCAAATCTCTGCATGAAAATGCCTTGTTTATGCCAGAGGTCAGAGGAGAATGGCAAGACTGCTTTGAGCTGATAGGAAGGAAAGAGAAACTCAAATAACCACTTGTTACAACCAAGGTATGCAGAAGAGCATCTCAAAATCCACAACACGTCAAACCTTGAATGAGATGGGCTACAACAGCAGAAGACCACAGCAGGTGCCCTTCCTGTGTCATAGTCCTGCACTGGGTTGCTTGGGTATCTCTAATTCTCCCCAAGGCCTGGAGAAGCTGAGCAGAGATTCTCCACCCTCTGGGTGGAGCCCAGAGGTCCACGCCTCACCCGGACCACCTGCTTCTCATCAGTCTCATTAACTATCTGCATTCAAGGACCAGCCCATGCATCCGGCCTCCGCCAGATTGTCTGCCTCCTTCGTGTGATAATCAGGCTCACTTATGTTTCTTCTGAAAACCAGTAGTTTTCCTGTTTTCATCCCTTTGCCTCCCTGTTTGCAGTTCCGGGTTCCTTGGTTGAAGCTTGGACAACTTACCAGAACCTCTTACCTGTTTTCGTCGGGCTGGTCTGTGGATAATCACTTCCCTCTGCAACCTGCCTGCCTGCTCACTCTCCATCACAGTGCACAGACTCACCAACACTGGACAACAAAAGATTGGAAAAATGTTGCCTGGTCTGATGAGTCTCGATTTCTGCTGCAACATTTGGAAGGAAGGGTTAAAATTTGGCTTAGCAACATGAAAGCATGGATTCATCCTGCTTTGTATCAAAGGTTCAGGCTGGTGGCACAATGGTGTGGGGGATATTTTCTTGGCATACTCTGGGTCCCTTAGTACCAACTGAGCATTGTTTAAACTTCACAGTCTACCTAAGTATGGTTGCTGACCATGTCCATCCCTTTATGATCTTCAAATGGCTGCTTCCAGCAGGATAAAACACCATGTCACAAAGTTCAAATGATCACAAAATGGTTTCTTGAACATGACAATGAGTTCATTGTCCTCAAATGGCCTCCACAGTCACCAGATCTCAATCCAATAGAGCACATTTGGGATGTTTCGGAGTAGGAGATTTGCATCAAGGATGCACAGCTGACAAATCTGCAGCAACTGTGTCAATATGTCAATATGGACCAAAATCTCTGAGGAATGTTTTCAGCACCTTGTTGAATCTGTGCTATGAAGAATTAAAGGAGTTCTGAAGACAAAAGGGGGTCCAACCCTGTACTAGCAAGGTATACCTAATAAAGTGTCCGGTGAGTGTATGTAATGTATAAGTTAAAAAATATAATTAGTTGCTTTAGTGTGTGCTGGATTATTTCTTAGTCAGGTCCAGTGGCCCGCCTGGAGCAGTACTGGTATTGAAATGTTGATCTACAGGGAAAAGAATGCCAAACATTTTCCTTTAAACATGTTGTACGGTTAGCTAAATTTATTTGGAAGAGAAAAAAAACAGGATATGTAACTGATGTAATGTGCAAGCACAGCTTTCTTGTGTTAAAAAAAAGAAAAGGTGAGTAATATAACCAATATGATCATCTAGATGCCTGTTTGTTGGCACATTTGACTCTCGCAGTGATACTGTCGTCCCTGAAATCAGTAAATATGTGAAGCATAATCTTATGACAACAGAAATCGGATCTAAAAGTACAAAATTAAGATTGAATTTCTAATAATGAAGAAATATCCTTGAGTAAATCACGACTGCATTCCCAAATCTCTAAAGTTCAAGCAATATTCAGCTAATACCTTGTGCACCACATTCGTTTTAAGTTTTATATCCAGATAATTAACGAAAGTTTTTTTTTCACTGTGTTCCTACTCAAGCACACTGTGACAGCTCTTTAAGTAAACTGACATTGAAGAAATATTTGCCTATGTAAGCGATCCTCCTCAAGGTTTCTATCTTTCCGTCTCTCTCTCTCTCTCTGTCGCTCTCTCTCACACACTCTCTGTCAGCTATAGTAGGCCAGTTAACAGTAATTATGAGGTTCCTCGTTAATTAGCGAGGAGCACCCAGCTGTTTCAGCCCCACAAGACAAAAGGCCTTCAGCACATACTCAAACACATGTGCACACACAGACATAGACACTAGCTCATGCACACACCTGGGGGAGTCTTGGTAAAATGTCAGGGCTGTTCAGATTGTAATTACAGGGAGATTTGCTGCCTCTCTCACAAAGCTGAGATAAACCACCTGACTGACACACACAAACAGATATCCACACATACACACAAATGCACGCAGCACATACACATTCACAAGTAGCCACACACTCAACTTTTACAGAAAATCAATACTAAACTCTGTCTTTGGCACCCTCCACATTAGGGGTGACATAGTAACAACTAGTACTATTGAGTTCATTTTTCAGTCTTTAATAATTTAAGGTACCTTTCTTTTAATTTAGAAAATTTAGCTTAAATGTACAAAATCAAAAGATTTGTATTTTAAGATTAAATCAAGAAATTTGTTTTCCACTTTCAGGCAGCATGCACTTAGACTAGAATTAATATGCAGCTCTTATGCAAGTAACATGACACACATTAATTAATCTATGCCTCTATCTACATTGTAGGCATTCAAGGCATGTATCTTAAACTTGCATAATTTTTCATGTTAACATAAAATTATAATAAGGCATTCAGACTCACCTGATGTGTTCTGGTTGAATTATGAAGACAGAAAAATTTTACTATGGTGCATATGTCCACAGTTAAATCTCTGAGGACTCCCCATGAGATCTGTTTCTTTTACAGACCTCGAATTACAAAGTTTACCTGCTAAATAGATGGTAAATTGTGATCTGGGGTAAATACCACTGGTAATTAGCAGGTAATATACAGGTAAACACAGCTGAAAAACAGCAGTACACATTAACTCATCTAAGAACTGTGTAATTGTGAACAGTTTAGGTCAGTAACAACTCAGATATATATGTTAGCCTGTGGTGTAGGAAGCTCTGGATAGAGGTAGTACTTTTGTTCTCTAGCACCTGCAGCTGACTTGTAAGATGGATGGATGGAAACACTTGTCCTTTCCCATCTCCTAAATATCTCCATGCGCCACACCATGAACAACATGCTCACATAACCAGCAAAATGTTGAGAGGGTGATGTTAACACAGCATCACTAGGCGTATGAGCTTCCCTGTTGAAGCCACTGGCCAGGGTGGAAAGGTAATAATTCAACAGCCACGTGTTCATGACCAAGGCAGACCACTGCGTATAGGGGGAAATCAGCTGTGGTCAGGCCACGGAAGGGATGGACACCACCAGGTGAGACTAGCCCAAGACATGCCACATGATAAGTAAAGTACAAATGACAATGCCAAATCCATCATCGTCCATGTCAACAAGAACAGCGCCATCCGGCCAGACACAAAAATTATACTACTGATGGATACCCTGCAAAGGAGATCCACGGAACAGACGCAGTGATAATAGGAACATGGATTATCAGGACACTGAGGCAAATGGCTGAAATGAAAGAACTCACCCATAAAATAAAATATCTTGAACATCTTGGGTATCTCTGAGGTAAGTTGGAAGAGCATTGGAGAAATGCAGATGGGTTTGCATTTCTTGTATGCAAAAACATCAAGAATGCAGTCATAGGCTTCGAAACATATCTGTACATTTATGTACGTATCTAGTAGACTGATCTGCAAGTCCATGCAATCCCGTTCAAAGTAACGGTAATCCAAACATACTCCCCAACCTCAGACTATGATGATGATCAAGTGGAGGCGTTTTTCAGACAGCCCTGAAGTATCATTGACAGAGCTGACAAGCATGATGTCCTTATTGTCCAAGGCGATTGGAATGCCAAAGGGGGAGGAGACTGAAAAGGTGGACATAATACCGTGAAGAGTTCTACAACTTCCAGACAACTGGGGCCCCAGAAGTGCAAGGGAGGCAAGAATCTACAAACAAGGATGACTTCCTAGTATTACAAGAAGACGTTGAAGCAGCAATAAGAATGCTGTAAAAAAGGGACAACTACAGGTTTTGACAATGTTCCAGCAAAACTTTTAAGAAATGGAGGAGAAGCAATGATTAACATTCTCACTGTTACCTGCAATAAAATCTGGCAGACAGGAGAGTAGCTGACATCCTGGACTCAGTCCATCATCATCACTCTGCACAATAAAGGGAACCTCCTACAGTGTGGAAATTACAAGACCATAAGCCTTATCAGCCACACAAGGAAAGTGATGCTGAAGATCCTTCTACAAAACGCTGAAACCACAGGCAGAGGAAATCATCACAGAAGAGCAAGAAGTGTTAAAAAAGGTAAAAAAAAAACCATAGAACAAATTTTCAACCTTCGTGTTTTGTGTGAGAAAAATCTACAGCACCTACAGGAGCTTTTCCACATCTTCACAAACTTCCAGGTATTTGAAAGGGTGTGGCATGGGGCCCTGTGGACCACATTGGAGAAGTACAGCATGGGCAATAGGCTACCATTGTTCAACGGCTCTACATCAAGGCCATCAGCTCAGTACTTGTGAAAGGCATCACAAGAGACTGCTTCCACACCTCATTTGGCATTCTATAAGGTTGTCTCTTCTCACCTACACTATTCAATATGTTTCTGGAAATATTTCTGGAAATAATAATGACATAAGCCCTGGAAGACCTAATGGGCACTATCAGAATGGCAGGGCAAACAGTCACCAACCAATGACTGTTTGATTTGCCCATGACATTGTGGAATGATTGGAAGCGAAAAAGAGCAGGCAGAACTGGTGTCCTGATTCCACTCAACATCTACAAAGTTTGGGAGGAAAGTAAGTGCAAAAAAACAAAAACAAAATCAAAACAAACAAACAAAAAAAAAAATCAAATATTTAGTAAGTCGGTGACTGTACATGGCAGGTTTATGGCTTATCATAAACCAAATCCCTGTGGTTGATTGGAGAGCCAAACCTCTATGCATGCAGTTGTATGCAATTTTTTAATTACAAGGCCTTACATATTTGACAAACATGTTGTGGTTAAAAAAAATCACCTACACATAATGGTTCTGATAGTCATAATAATGGAATTTGTGTTAGATTTTATGCATGTATGTGCTTAGAGTAGTCTAGTGTAGTGAATTTTGGCAACTGCTGTATTATTGCATGAATAAAATGAATTCCTTCTGCAATGCTAATAAGTAACATGTTACAAACAAATATGAAATATTGACTTCCACTGACAATTTGGAAATTGAACAGCCATATCACTTTATTAAGAGGTCTGTGTTTGTGTGTGTGTGTGTGTGTGTGTGTGCAGACTATCAGCTGCTTTCTACATGGGTGTATGAGTTTCTGAATGTCTCAGTCTATGTGTGTGTGTTAAATGTGATCTTTGCAGGTTCCTGAAAGCCCGCTGAGCTGTGAAGAGGAAGTGCGATTATAATTTCAGCTTCCCACTGTTTCATACATTGGTACTTAGTACTTTCTACACCTATTTCCCCTGGTGCTCCTTTTCATAACTCTCACCTCCAAGGGCACAGACACTGACACAGAGACTAGGGTCAATTTACCTCAATCCAGACCAAATTAGAGTGGTGACAGCTAGAGCTATCAACAAGCTTGCAGGAAGTACTATCCATTCACTTCATTTTTGCAAGCTGAAATTTTAAAATGAGATTTGCAAATTTACTATTGCCTCTCGTATTACCATATTAACATATTAAAATTTTATCTAGCCCTTCTGCAATCAAACTTTTTAATAGTTTGGAAGTATTATTTCTACATTGTGATTTCTAGTCTTGCATGAAAGGGCTTTTAAGGATTTTAGAAGGTTTGAGGAGTTTCTTGTACACTGCACCATGCACTCACATGGTGGCCTCTGGTTTTTATAGATTTTCTAAATGATTAGAAAATAGGTATTATATAGGAACAATCTCAAATGGGATTTCAGACATTCTGTTATTATTGTGGTGGTGCTGGGGGAGGGGCTTCACACAATTTGCAATCAAAAGTGTAACATTACTCAAAGAAACAAACCAACATTGATGACATTTATTAAAAAGGCTATACCTGAGCTTCTTCTTTCACTTGGATGGACTAAAAATGTGACAGACAGGTTGTTTCTCATATTTTTTTTATGAGAAATAACCTGTAATGACACTTTGTGTATGTAAGAACACTATGAAGGAGGGAGAGACATATAGTTTCGTGCTCAGCAATCCAGGAGAAGTCATATTAATAAGCCACCAGACATAGTAAAAAATACTGAAGATGTACCTGCACCTCATCTAGTGGGGATATGTTTGTCAATCAGAAGTCTAAATGAGATTCTCTTTCATGAGGCATTAAATTAAATCCCTCATCTTTCTGTGTGCTGTAAACTACCCAGCTTGATGATGAAAATGTCGTGTTTGCCAACAGATTCTCACAAGTTTGCAGTTCAAGCAGAGACAGTCCAGAGCTCACGCTCAGTTGACACTCCATCATGGTGCATTAAGTTGACTAGCTCCACATCAGCAGCAACATAACATTTCCAACAGCAAAAAACGCCTTCTCTGGAAAACCAAATGTGACAGCTTGTTCTCACTATTGCTCAAGGTCTGCAAGACAATAAGAAAGCCTTTAAAAATGCCATGTCCAAGTTTGGGTTCACCCACTGTTCAAACTCGTCATGCAAAATCATCATTCCATCATCAACATTGTTGCTGACATTGTTGTCACTCAGTTTTCATATTTCTTAAACTTTTTTGTTCAATTCAATTCAATTCAATTCAATTCAATTTTATTTATATAGCGCCAAATCACAACAACAGTCGCCTCAAGGCACTTTATATTTTAGGGTAAAGACCCTACAATATTAGACAGAAAACCCCAACAATCAGACGACCCCCTTTGAGCAAGCACTTGGCAACACTGGGAAGGAAAAACTCCCTTTTAACAGGAAGAAACCTCCGGCAGAACCAGGCTCAGGGAGGGGCAGCCATCTGCCGCGACCGGTTGGGGATGAGGAGAAACAGAAGAGAGCAGAGGGAGACAGGACAAAAAAGGCACACCTATGGGAGAGAGACAGGGTTAATAATAGCTAATGATTAAATGTAAATGGTGTATAAAACACATGGAGAGTGAA
>VUQI01040092.1:16127-26436 GCA_015106735.1 Paratilapia polleni | reverse complement strand
ATCTCTCCCTGGTAATTAGGTAGCAGACACAATGTGTGGTAAACTGCACAGAAAGAGTTTATGTGTTTGGTGATATTTGTTGAACTATATAAAAAAATTGCATTTGAAATTACCACTTAAAAAAATTTACTCCGTTTATGCTCACTCCTATTCTGTAGTGCTAGCTAGATTCTTAATTACCGCAACTTTAACTTTATTTACTGAACCACGAACACATCACAGGGACAAGAAAGAAAAGGGGATATGTTGAGGGTATAAGCAGGCTGTAGGATGTCATTATTATTATTATTATTACTGAGGAAGTATCTCCATGCCTTCAGTTGGAATTAATGCCAGACTGCTGCACACAAATAATTAACTCATTTGACAGTAATATGCATTAACCTGCCTATAAGATGTAATTGTTCATTAACTGAAGGTGCCTGAATGCTGTTCCGGGATCATTCCAACCCACTTTAACCACTGTGGTTAAGTACATTAGTGTCGTTGATTATATCAAGTATATAAATTTTATGTTCTGTAAATGGTTTTCTGTTTAAGTTGTACAGAAAAGAGGACAATGCAAAGACATATAAAGTGAAATTGATGAAATAATATACAACTGTAAAGTGAAGAAACAAGTACAGAATTTATTGAGTTTCTATACATTGTCTCCTGTTCTCTCTTACTATCTGAATAGCTTCAATCAATTTTAAGTTTAGAGAAGACAGACCACATGATTTACTCTTCCATCTTCTGTCTCACCTTGATCCATTTTAATTGATTATTTTAATTCATCCAGTTTTGGACTTTAATAGCTAAGATATGTTTTAGCAAGATATCATACACATGAAATCTATGCCTGTGAGTCATGGTAACAGTCACCCATACCTTCACCTGACAACCCATGAAGGTTACACCAACTTGTTGTAGTTATGTTATCCCAGACTACAATAACAATCAGCATCCCTTTAATCCCTTCAGTATTTTCCACTCTCTCATAACTGCTAATCTTTGCCTTCATCACATTTTTCACTTTGTTTCTTGTCAACAAACCTTTCATTAAAGTCTGAAAAATAAATATGGCAGTACAACCAAGCGTGAACACTGAATTACCCAAATCCATGACCCATTTTTACAGAGACTTTTCTAATCTGATATAATCCTATCCATGTTTTATGAATATGCAAGTGTTAACATATTACAGATTTAAAATTAGACTGGCTCATTTTTTTTTCTCTGCTTAGAAAAATCCCTGTGCTTGTACTCTTTCCTAATACAGAGTATATAAAATTCTCATCCAGAAAAGTACCCTCGAGGTAAAGTAAACACAGATCCAAAGCAGCAAGCAGCAGTTCACCATCCTGTCCACAGTAAGGTGGAGATCAAAGGCAGCCGTTCCTCCTCAGTGCCTGGGAACACATGCTTTGATCCTCTATTGGCTTGACCTCCATTCGACCTCATGATTTTCAAACAAAGGCCTTTGTTCTCATTCTCAGACCTCAGGAAGGACCCAGGCGAGTACAAACTCAAAAGTTTGAAGATGAGGAAAGACGGGTAGAATTCAGTTACGGGCGAAATGAGACATCATGTCAGGGATGGAACAAGAAAGCTAAAGCTGAAAATACTCTCTCAAAATGCATAAAAATATGTATGAGACCAGATAAGGCTGGAAGTATAGTTTTCAGCTTTGCAACTTACCTGATTAACAGTTAACATTTTAAGGCTGAATACACAGCACTGTGCTAAAATGATTCCTGCACACTAATTGCATTTACATGCATGTTGTACTGATGGGGGTGAAATGCACACTGTATGTCTTTTCTGTTTGCTAATTAATATCAGTTTTGATATATATACATGTCTCAAGGAATAAACTCTGTCATTAGGTAAGCAAGGAATATTAGCATGGATGACCTCCAGGCTAAAGACTGGTTCTTGTAGCTTATCTTCCACTACTTTAGCAATCCATGATTTTGAGTGCATTATTTACGTTTCAAAAGTAAAAGTAAATGAGAGGGGTGTGAATCTACAAATAAGAGTTGAGAGGTTATGGCATGGTGATGTGATTGCACCATTGCAAGTCCTACATTGATGTTTTCTTTCCATTTTAGATTTTTAGTGTAATTCTTTTGTGTATTTTTCTAGTCTAGTAATGCAACATTGTATAGATTATTTCACTCTCCATTGACACGATAGGCATCATCATCTCCAAATAAAGAACATTCTGTTGGGAATGGCTAGAGTTAGTTCAAATTAAAAGCATACAATAAAAAACTGTTGCAGCGTGATGTTTTATCAACTGTACAGCACGACACAAACATTAATACAAACGTGTCATGCTGAGAAGCAGCCATGAGTTAAGCTAGCAAAAACCAACTCCAATCACCTGCGCGCGCACACACACACACACATACTATCCTCCTTCTGTCCCTCCTCTGCAGCAGGACATCATTTTAATATAAAACCTACTCTACAACTATGCTTCACCCTGTATCCCATTACACCGACAATCATCATCTTCCCCTCTATGTCAAATTGTGTCAGGGACTCTGTGGAAAGACTTTGGCCTTGTGTCATAATGCTCCGGTCAGAATGGAAGAGAAATATTTATACCTGCCAGACAGATAGACTGATGTTTAATTCATTGGTTTAAGACTGTGGCCCTCCTGACCCTGGACTCTGGGAGACGGAGACTTTTCTGGGTTTATAACCCCTCATTAACACCCTGTGGGGACACACTTGTCAAATGGGTTCAGTTGTGTGCATGTGTTTGTGTGAGCAAGGTTGCAAAGGTGTGTTTTGGGGGCTAGTGTTTATATCAAAACATCATAACTGTGTTTTTTTATGCAAATGTCTACCATATAATGTGTTGTTATTTTTATTTGCCCAGCTGCTGTGGGTATCTGTCTATTTACTGTAAGTGTAGGGGTGTGTCTGCCATTAAAATAGCCACTGCGGCAGCATTTGTTTGCCCCCTGACCCAGCTGTTGACTTTCCTGTCAGCAAGTACACACCTTATTGCTCCCAAGGCTATATTCAGTACAACTCTAGCCATATTAAGCCATTGTTATTCAGGCAAAGGACTTGTGGCAAATGATGGCAATGAAATTATAATTTCTATAGTAAGATAAAATGAAGGTAACTGATGGGGGTGCAAGGAGGAAAGGTGAAAGAGTTTGGATATATTGATGACACTTCTGGGAGCAAGGGCCACTCCTACCTATCCTTCTTCTAGTCTTCATTTCCTTGATCTTACCACAACTTTTCCACCCTCTTTCTTGACAAATGGCATATAAATGAAAAGCTGAATCATCAACTAAGAACTGATATCAGCAGGCAAGAAACAACTGTTAAAATATATGACACGGTGAAGAAATCACAGAGCATATTGACATCGCTCTTAACATGCACAGAAGCAACAAAAAAAGGTACGTGAAGATAAAGGAACACGCTAATACTTTGCCGAGTGTCTGCTATCGAAAGTAAGCAGGAGAAAACAGATGGGGGAGCTAAATTGGTATTCAGTCAGTCTTGGTGTTATGTGCCATCTGTTGAGAATAAGATGCCACCTTCAGATTGCAGAGGATAGATGAGAGGGCTACTTGCTGGTTGCAATCATCCTGTTGAATCCACAGCTTCCTGGCTTTGCTGGCAGCATTACACCCCCTAAAGTTAGGTTTTATCTATAACGTAAATATACATGACTAAATAGGAAAAAAGAAGAGCAAAGTCAAGACAAAGGGGAAAAAAACACATTATGAGATATCACATAGCAACAGTTTGTCAAAAACAATGTATCTGACAAAACTGTATTATTGGGGTATGACATTGTGTTTTCATTCTTGATCATATGTTGCCATGCCTGCTAGGTGTCCCTGATAACATATGCAGAGACAAGCTGTTGGAAAGGACAAGTGTCATGCTTAACCAAGTAAACTCATAAACACACCATTGTCAACTTACTTTGACATATCAAACTATTCATATATGTGATTTTTTTATGGTTTCTTAATTGACAGTACAAATACTTTCTCAGATAATAACAGACAATTTTAACTGTTTGAGGATTTCATCTAATACATGTAAATGTTAATAGCAATGATGCACATATAACCATAATTTATTACATTCAAACACAGGTATATATGCTTATGCACACATGAGAATTGTTGTAATTGATGGTGTAAACAGTGCAGCTGTGAACTCAGCAAGACAGATGCAGAGGTTCAACTCTGGTACCATTGCCTGATTTGCATGAGCTGCTGTTTGCTTGTCAGTCATTAGGATGCACTCAAACTCACAGTGCACTGGCAGCTGAAGAAGTCTCCCAACAAGGAAGCGCAGTCAAGCTTGTGTATCAGAGAAAGAATAGGAGAGCAGCTTGTGTGCCGTGGCTTGATTTATACATAGAGCTGTATTGCACCATGATAAGCCTGGAACAGCCTTATCATACACGAGAAAACAAGACACCACTGCCTGTACAGCCACAAAACTCGCTCAAGTGAATATTTTAATTTTCACTTGTTTATGAGAAATAGTCGGTGTACAAGTTCATTCATGCAAAGGTTCAGGGGCTAATTTGTGCATATAATACAAGCATCTTTAGTCTTAATGGAATGACTCATGCATCACTTTACATTTATCTCTGCACATTTCCTACTCTGGCCGTAAAATGTTATACTCACAACCCACCACAATTCATCTACTATACATCTATGAGCTACTCATGCATCTGGTTAGTGTCTGGGTTAATTATTGCTCATTTGGGCATTAATGTCAGGGCTGGTGAGACTAATAGTTTGTTCATATTATAGCAGTGAGGATAATAGGGCTATAAAAGCATGGGCTTACTATTCTTATCATATGCATGGCTACAGCCTCTCAAAATACCATGAGCGGAGAAATGCATGCACCATTTGCTAGTGCATCTTACAAAATATCACGAAAAAGTTGATTTTTTTCTGGTAATTTAATTGAAAAGGCTAAACTTTCATATATTCTATATTCATTATGCATAAAGTGAAATATTTCAAGCCTTTTGTAGAATTTTGATGACTATGGGTCATGAAAATGAGAAATTCAGTATCTCAAATTATTTGATTTTCCTAAGATCAATCAAAAGTGATTTACAATACAGAAATACCCAACTTCTGAAAAGGATGTTCATTTATACACTCAATGGTTGGAGCTCCTTTGGCACGAATTACTATATCAGTGCGATGTGGCATGGAGATGATCAGCTTGTCACAATGCTGAGGTGTTATTGAAGCTCTAGTTGCCTTCACCTCATCTGTATTTTTGGGTTGGTTGTTTCTTATCTTCATCTTGGCAATATCCCATTCCCTATATGGATCTGGTCAGGCGAGTTGGCAGGTCATGTCATGGTCAGTAAACCAGTAGTAGTTTTGGCAATGTGGGCAGGTGTTAAGTCTTGCTGAAATAGTGAATTGGCATTTCCATAAAGCTTGTCAGCAGATGGAAGCATGAAGTGCAGAGACTGCGTCAACTTCACACTGGACTTCAAACACCTCAGATTCTGTGTCTCTCCACTCTTCCTCCAGACTACAGTACCTTGATTTCTAAATGAAATGCAAAATTTACTTTCTTTTGATAAGAGGACTTTAGATCACTGAGCAACACTCCAGTTCTTTTTCTCCTCTGCTCAAGTAAGACGTTTCTTATACTGTCTAGAGTTCAGGACATCTGTGTATGTTGGTTCTTGATGCACTGACACCAGTGTCAGTCCATTCCTTGTGAAGCTCTGCCAGGTTCTTGAATCAACTTTACTTGACAATTTTCTTGACAATCCTCTCACAGCTGCGGTCCCTGTTCCTTGTGCACCTTCTCTACCATGCTTTTCAATTCTAGCCAACTTTCCATTAATATGGTTCAATACAGAACTCTGCAAACTGCCAGCCTTTTGAGCAATGACCTTGTGCGGCTTACTCAAAGTTTAAATTTTGAGTGAGATCAGTGTATTTTTTAAAAACAAATAGTTTGCTAAGGGAGTTAAAGGTTGAGTAAGCCATGAGAAATACTTAATATAAACAGCTAAGCAAACACACTGTCCTTTCAGTGCTCCTTCAGAAGCTTTGCTCATTGTATTCAAGGACACCGATTGCCACGGAAGGAAGAAGCTGAAGAAAAACAAAACTTTTTAGTATAAAATGTCATCAGCTGAATGGCATGCAGGCACACAAACACATCAGAATAAGAACTAGCAAGTTTGTTTAGTTTGTTTTATAAAAATAAAAAAAAAAATGTAAGAGGACAGTCAGAGTTTATTTAGTAGGTTTGTAGCTAAGCTAACAAGGAATATAACATTAACTAAAGAAAAATCTAATTATACATCAATCAGAATAATCCCACAGAGCTACTAAACACATCGAAACACAAGAGTGTTAGAACAAGCAAGAGGTAGTTGTTTAGTTTGTTTTTATAAAAATGCAAGACAGTGAGTGAAGAGAGGACTATAGGTTTGTAGCTAATCTCACAATGAATGTCATTGTGAGATTAGCTACCCATAACACCCAACAAATACACGATAAAGAGCGAACATATAAGTAATGAAGCAAATGTTAGCTGGGCAGTAGGTTAGCAAGCTTTTTCTAGAGTCGTTAAGCGAATAGAAAGAACAGAAAGAACAAGAGTGTTACCCAGAGCCAGCACTCAGCTCCAGTGAAACAGTGAAACCTAGGACTCTATAGTTACTACCGCTAACATCACAACAGTTTGGTTCTGTGAAAGAGCAAAATTGATATTGCCCACCTACCAAGCAGAAAGACCAACCTCCACATCTGCTTTCAGCCCTTTTGACTGTCCAAAGAACTTGTAAGAAAAACATTGAATTTGGCACAAAGTGTATTGGATTAGAATGACTTTGTCCCCATTTAAATTAAATTAAGAGTCCAAAATAACACAAAGTAACTAATGAGAGTAACTACTCTTACTCAGAGACACACATGGCTATGCCACCCAAGTATAGCAATGCATTGACAAGGCTAGCATGCTGTACATTAATGGTAATTCTTGAACTCTGATGCTAAATGTTTGAATATTTAAGAATATTTTCAAACACTCAAAAAGATTCTTCTAGAGAAGGCACAAAAATAGTCTGGACCAAAGCAGAACAGATTACCAAGAAACACAGGTCCAGGTAATTTATTTCTAGGTTTTAATCAGTACTGTTGTGGCAGCTATAGAAGTGAAGTTTAGGGAGAGATAAGTGTAGTTAATCAAAAGAGATGATGTAGCACAGGAAGAGGAAGACAGTAACCAACATACCTTGGCCAGCAAGAGCTGAAGTATTGCGTGAAAAAGAAAATCCCCTCCTGGCAGCTACTGCCACAAATAGAATCTAATTATGTGGGAAATATTGCTTGCTGTATTTTTGCCCCCAGAATTCAAAATGTCTTATTGTTGAGTAGATTACCCTTCTTTGTGAGAAAAATGACAGGATCAATAACACTGTTGCCTGGATTAAGCCAACATGACCAAGTTACTCTTTCTCCTGTGTCTTTCAGTCACATATTTTCTTTTTCTCTATCAAAGTTAATAGTCTAGCCACTGTGGGTGTTGTATATTGTTTAGCTTGTAAAGCTCCATTGATACAAATGTGTTATTTGTGGTATTGAGCTATATGAATAAAATTAATTAATTTGACTTGATGTCACGCAGCACTGCAGGAAATCTGTCTTCTATACTGCTTCTAGAATTGGTCTGGTTCTGGAACCAGTTAATTAAGGCTATTTCACCCTTCTCTGACAGAAGGTGGCCACGTAGTCCCTGTAGCCAACTTTTAAATCCCATTAGAATGTCTTCACTGAATAGAAGTTCTAAGTCTAGAGACTTTAAATGCTGCTATTACACTTTGAGTATATGTGCTTGTTTCAGTTTTATCTGCATTCTGGGGCTAAAAACCTTTGATGCACCTACTTTGAGACTTATTTTCTCTCACAAAGAAGGTGACCATCAGTAAAACTGTCTTCAGGATCCACCACAGCATACATCTGTCTTGTGAAAATGCAGGAAACAACAGAAAAGGAAATGTGCAAGGGATCAGTCGGGGTGTATGGTGTTTGAGATCGGTGATGCCAGGAATGATGGGATGCAAATGGATGCATAAAATGTTTACACATGGCTAATTCCCATCTGTCAATCAACCAAGACTCTCAGGAGATTGTGAAACCTATGAAAACGTGAAGGGAGGGAGGAAAAGAAGAGACAAGTCAAAGAAAAACAGGAAGGTATAGAATATGGGAACCAAAAGTTTGTCAAGGTAGAGAAAAGTTAGGAAAGGCAAATTAGGAATTAGTTTGAGCTCTGGTTAACTTACTGTTACACACATTTAAATGTGTTACACTAAGCAGGTATTGTCTAAAAACTTTGCTTCATACACATTCGAAACATTCACACTTGGAAGCTAACCAATACAGGCTGATCAGGCAGATCAATTTTGTTATAACAAGTATAAAAAAGCTTGCCTTGCTTAACCTTTATATCACTGCTGCATGGGTCATTTTTTAGCTTCATTTATCCAGGTTAGGTTTGCTGACCATGAATGCTTATATAACTTTCATCAGCAAGAATCTATAGCAGTGAATTTTCATTAAATTTATGAAACAACAAATTTTAGCATTTATGATGAAAATATTGACAAAAAATATAGCAGAGTTTTTTCTATTTAGTGGGGCTGTGATGATCAAAAATACAGCATGTGTGAAACACAGTCTTTATAAAGCTTGTGAAATCAGCTGAATTGTTTTAACTGATGCAGTTGTTCCACTTTAAAGATCATCTTCTGTTTTGACTTCTAGGGAAATACTTGACCAATCTGTTTTCAGAGTTTAATAACTTACTGTAACACTAGAAGTCAAGTGTTTTTTTCTGCAGCTATGAACATGGGAATGATTGAGTTTTGTTTGCTCATTCTTTCAGATTCTTTGAAACCTATTTTTTGATTTCAAAATGTTAAAATTAAGGTATCAGTTCTTGATGGAAATGTTTCTGACCGAGCAAGGGATTTGGATCAAACTGCTAACATGTTAAAATAACCAGAATTGTTACAAGACCTAATAAAATGATTTCAAAATATCATCCATAGTGGTAATTTATTGTTGAATTTCTGTAAGTAGAACTAAGACCCTAAAATAACTAAAAACCACAACGAAAATCTATTAACTCAATTTAGAGGTAATTTCTGCCAATAGACTACCTTACTGAGTGTGTCTGAGAAAGACAAAGAATGGAATGGAGACAGAAATTTGGACTAGATTATATGAGGCAGTAAGAAGGGGAAGAGAGAGTATATAATCATTATTGTGCTGATGAGCTGTCATTTTGGTATTATGCAAATACAAAGAAGCTAGTTCACACATGAAGTCAGGGCAGTAACAGTCAATCACAATGGGTCCTGGCTGTCAACAGTAAGAAAGCCAGTCCATCAGAGACAAGGTTTTTAGAAAGACAAACTATAATCCTAAAAGTGTGGTTTCTTGATTCCTCTTCAATGACAAATTTGTTTTATGTTTTATTTTTCATTTGTTTAAATAAAACAGCTAATTAGTAAATGTTGTGAAATTACCAACAATGTTTTTGAACATAAGATATAACATAAGAAATTGTTGTATTTATTGTATTGTATTTATTGTAACAATGCTTCTTGGCAATAAATCTCATACCATTGGAAAGCCTGTTAATTTCCCTTTAAATGGTGCCACATTTATAAGGAAAATGCATTTGTGGGTTGAGCAGCAGAGTTGAGTATGTGGGCTGCAGCCATGAAGAACTTGGCAAATCTTCTCTGCCAATGCCAAACATCTTACCTCCAGAATTTGGGAGTGGATTAGATGGAATGGCCTGCCTGCAGTCCTGACCTCAACCCCACTTAACACTTGTGGGATCAGCTTGGGCATGCTGTTCGTGCCAGAGTGACCAACAGAATGGGATGCCATCCCACAGCAGTGTGTGACCAAGCTGGTGACCAGCATGAGGAGGAGGTGCCAGGCTGTTGTTGCTGTGTATAGTTCTTCCACATGCTACTGAGGCCCCTGTTTGTTAAATGAATAAATTATTGAATTGCCAATATGTCTTGTTTCATCAGACTTCAATCATCCAATCCAATAAACGACACCAAACAAGAGTCAATAGCAGAACAAGCTGTTTGGCATTAGCAGAGAAGATTTGACAAGTTCTTCATGGGCACAACCCACATACTCAACTCTGCTGCTCAAGCCACAAATGCATGTTCCACACCAGTAGTTGGCAGTAATGCACAGAACTATAAAACAGAGAGCAATGATAGTAAGCATGGAGGAGACTTAAGTCA
>VUQI01040092.1:3135-16107 GCA_015106735.1 Paratilapia polleni | reverse complement strand
AACTTGGCCTTCAATTTGGAGATAGTACTAGGGCTCACTCCAAATAATGCAGAAACTTGGCTTTGCTGAACACCAGCTTGAAGTTGCCCTATGGCACGGGCCCAATCCAGATCAGCCACACTAGGTATGCTTGAAGCAGACACCAACTGACCACTGTAGCAGGGTCCATGCTCACAGGGGCTGCTAATCAGGTGCCAATCAGGCACCTGATTGTCAGCATCTGGGGTACCAGAAGTTCAAAACAAGAGTCAATAGCAGAACAAGCTGTTTGGCATTGGCAGAGAAGATTTGACAAGTTCTTCATGGGCACAACCCACATACTCAACTCTGCTGCTCAAGCCACAAATGCATTTTCCTTACAAATGTGGCATCATTTAAAAGGAAATAAACAGGTTTTCCAATGGTATGAGATTTGTTGCCAAGAAGCATTGTTACAACAAAGAAATAACTGACCAAACACAAATTTCCTTACTTTTTGTGCTAAGTATATATACAAGCCTACACCAGTTATTGATGCACTTTTTCCCATTAACCCAGGATAAAAATAAAGTTTTTGATGGAGGAATGATAAAATTATTTTGTTAAGATAAACAGTTATTTATCTACCAAACAACCAGGCCAACCACTGAATCAAACTTGGATGCAAACTTTTATCCAGAATTGTGGAATGAGATTTCCACAATAACTGAACAAGGACTGTGACTGTGCAGAGATCTTGGTAACACCCCCAGGGAGTTTTTTTTTCAAGCTAACAAGACCAAGGATTTTGTGACATTACAGCTTAAACTATCTCTGACTCATCCCTCTAGAACATGTTCACTAATGCCATGTCTATTTAGATTATGGATAAGGTAAGCAGTGAAAAAACAAAAGTATATTTACCTTTATTACAATAACAATTAAATAAACCTATCACAGTTGACATAAACTGTTGTGAATCTCTCATCATTGCATTAACACAATTTACTTTTACTGTATTCTTCTAATTCTAGTTGTTATAAAGTAGATAAATGGCTTTTTGCGCACAGGAGCAGGACAACAACCATTTTGGTGTTATGCAATCCCTTAGACTTTCAATCAGGATTCTTTAAGTGGCAGGACTATCTGCTGACACTGAAGGGTTATCAGCTAAAACCACTTATCAGGGCCTGTTGCCTAAAGCTGGTCCATTTGCTCTATCTTTCTCTCTCTCTTCAATTCATCTGCCATCAGTAAACAGTTAGGTCCATAAGTTTTTTGACAATGACACAATTTTTGTAATTTTTATACCACCATAGTGGATTTTAAATCAAACAATCATGATGTGATTGAAGTGCAGACTTTCAGCTTTAATTCAAGGGGTTTAACAAAAGTATCGCATCTTTTTCAGAGACTCAAAAGTAATTGGACAAACTAATATAATTTTGAATATAAGGATTGTTTTAAAATACATTTAATGTTATTTTTAATCCTGTGCAGTCAATGACTGCCTGTCTAGAACCCATGGGCATCACCAAATGCTGCATTTCCTCCCTTGAGATGCTCTGCCAGGCCTTTACTGCCTGATGATTGTACATTTTATGAAGACATTTTTCTTAACCAAGGAAAGAATTGCACAATCATCCACTTTAGTGGTCTTTCAGGCCTTTAGGTGTTGCTGAAATGGCTAGTGCATTCCTTCTTTTAATAATTTACCAGATTATTGATTTGGCCTATCTCCCTGATAGGTTTATTTTGGTTTTTCAGCCTAATGATGGCCCCTCAACATCAAGATCTCTTTGGACGTCATATTGAGAGGTCCAGTGAAAAGCTACCAAATGCAAGTTAACACCTGGAATAAATCCCAGATCTTTTATCTGCCTAATTTGTCATGAAATAACCAGGGGTCTCACCTGGCCACAAAACCACTTGTCAGTCAATTGTCCAATTACTTTTGAGCCTCTGAAAATGGGGACTATGTATATAAATGGCTGTATTTCCTAAACAGATAATGCAAGGGGTTTGTTAAACCCCTTGAATTAAAGCTGAAAGTCTGCCCTTCAATCATATATTCTACATATACAGAGGCAAAATTACAAAGACATGTTCCATTGTCCAAATACTAGTGGACTTAACTGTATAGCTAAATGTTCCAGAGCAGGTGTTTTGTTACATTTTACAGAAACAAACAAAAACATATGCAAAGTACACACAACTTTTTCAAGAAGCCTTCGAAGTGCCCCAGTCATACCTTCCACTTCCATTCTTAGGTCTCTTCCCAGGGCCTAATCGTGGTTCTTCACACTGATGAAGGCATCTCTGATGTTACTAATTGACAGACACATGGGAATATACTGTATATATAAAAATTGCCAATTCACAACCATTTTTAGTGTTACTGCTTCGAAGTGGTGATAGTTTTTTTGTGACCTGTGTATAGAAATGTATACCCTGACATAGTATTAAAAATGACCTCTGTAATGTGTGGTCTCCCTCATGCCACCAAAACAGCTGTGACCTGTCCGGGCATGTACTGCACAACACCCCTTCAGACACCAAGATGTTAGCAGGATCCACGTTAGCACTTGTCTTTCCATCACAACCCAGAGATGCTTGATTGCCTTGGCATGGAAATATGGACACACAGGGACATGATGTGCATGCTGTCCACATGATGCTAAAGAAAACCACCTTCTTCCATTGCTCCATGGTCCAGCTCTGACAGTTATCTGCTCACTGTAGGCACTGTCAGCAGTGGACAGGGTCAGCACAGGAACTCGGATGCATCTCTAGCCACAGTTTCCCATATACAGCAAGCTGTGATTGACTACAGTCCACAGGACCTGCTGCTTTGGAGATGCTATGATGCACTGACTGATCACAATTAGGCCTTTGTCGAAGGTGCTAAGATCCTTACACTTTCGTATATTTTTCCTGCTTCTAGCACGAGCGCACACTCAACTGGTGTGGCCTGATAATCTGTTATTCATGTCAGCTGTCAGCAGTTATTGTGGCTGATTGATGTTATGTGTGCTTTGTGTATGTCTGTAGCTTAGAAGTTCTGTTGAGCATAATTCATAATATTAGAAGATTTGAGTTGAATGGAGTGGCAGCGATTATCACTTTCTACCAACTGCATTCTGATATTATAGCAAAAACGTTCATTTTTCAATTTAGGTTTTGGCTGCAATGACCTACATTGGTAGTAGATTCTGTTTATATTTTTTTGACAATTAAATGGGATTTGTTGACAAAAAGCAAGATATAGAACATTGCTAACCTTATACATCTGTCTGGTGATCAGAGTACTCATGGCAGATTAAGCATCTGTTACCACTAGCTACATCAACAATGCCAAACGCTTACTTGCTACTAGTCGCTGTTTCTTAATCAGCACCTTCACTTCAAAACTGTTTTGTTCTCATTTGATTCCACTCGAGCGATGATCATCGGTTTGTAAATACAGAAGTGGCAACTGCATAATACACCCTGATGATAATTAGAAATGATTGTGTTAACAAGATATGCACCAGTTAAACTGAGCTGCCATGGCATGGGCTAAATAGACCTGTCACCATGTAATATTTATTGATGATTGTCTCTTTCACTCACACGCTATACAGTAGTCTCCAGTACTGGTAATGCATGGTAACTACAATAATGTCCTCAATGCGTAATCTGTGAAGAAAATAAGATGCACACGAGTTGAAAAAATACTCAAAGATACTCATCACCATCTCACAAATCTGCCTATAGTAAACCCGACCTTATTTCAGACATTTTTAAGGCTTGATCAAATAAACAATACACAGTAAGGCAATTTGTGGGCCTTAAAAGTACTACATTTATCAGTCTTTTCATAGGTATGAATCACAATGATTGGAAAGAAAAAGGCGAAACATTATAAACGTAGCAAGGAATGCTGCCTTTAGGGAATAAAATAGCTACAAGCAACTTTCACTTTTAAGCACTTTTATTAACAAAGTTACAGAGTGCTTAACACAAAGAAAAACAAACAAAAAAGAACAGAAAAACAACCAAAGATCATAGAACAGAAGTGAAGCAAGACAGAGATAATAAAACACAGCCACTAACGTTCATAAAACCTTCCACTAAAGAATGCTTTAAATTATAGTTTGAAGACAAAAGCACAACTTAGGGAACTATGTGTGTTGATGAAACAATGTTCTTTTAAACATGTCAAAAAATGAATAGGAAATATAGTCAAGGCACTGACAGTAACTGTCACTTAAAATAATAATTTTGTCCTGCAAATTTGGCCCTTGCAAAGAATCAGCAGTTTAGCAATCACAGCCTTATAAACCCGTGGCACTGTAGCTGTCAATTTGCTTGACTATAACTGAAAGCCAGATCAATTGCTTCTTTATTTACCATGTTTAACAAGTTAAAAAGGGTAAAAGAACTGGCTCACAGTTCAATCAAAATACAAAGACCACAGAGATATTGGAGTTCAAATAACCACATTTTATTTAATTAAATTATACTCAAAAGAAATGTGGAACAGCTGTATTGGTAATTGGTGAGTGTGTGATGGCAAGTAAATGTTGGAGGTAACTGGAAGAAAGTAAGTTAAACAAAAAAGACAGACCCAAACCATGCTCCTCCCTACTAGGGAGAAAAGAGAGAGAATGTTAGTGCCAAGCCCTTTTAAAATGATTAGCCAAGTGCCAACAGGTATGTTGCCTCTTAGGACCCGCCTCTTACAGTCTGCCCGCCTCCTACAAGAAACCTGGAAGAGAAAGTCAGAAATAAACAGGCAGAGCATGAGGGGTCATCACATATTCAAATAAATAACAGGATTTCTTTTTTATTAATTAATTGTCATTTACCTCTCTGACTGATTTGATGTTTCTTTTCTTTCATTAACAAGGACATTTCTAAATGAACACATATTCTGTGAATTTATTTAGTTTTCAGTGGCCTGTGTGTGTCTTCAAAGCAAGCCTACACCGTAAAAGAAATTCATTTCATTTATTTGGTACAATTAACTCAGATGACTGGCAGATTAATGGGCCTGAAGAAAAAAATTATGTATAGAGTCACAGATACAGTACATGTGGGAGGATGAGAGCCATGATAGAAACGGAGAGTACGAGAGAGTGTGTGGGTAGTGGACCACAGACAGATGGATGAATATGTAACATAAAACAAAGTGAAAAAGCAGAAAAAAAGGGAGATGAAACCTGATGAAAAATTCAAATTATTTCTGAAATATGCTACAGTAGGTGGAAAACGAGGATATGCTGGTAGACATAAAAGACAGCAGCCATTGTATGGGTGTGTTTAAAATGTGTTTAAAATTGTATGACAGGGCTTTAGCACATTTCAAAAGAATTCAAATTCAGGGTTCAACCAAAGTTTAAATTAGAATACTGCACCAGCCGCTGCTCATCTCACTGCTTTTTTTGCTCAGTAGAAGTCCTGGTGAAATGTAAGGAAACAATAATCTCTTTAGTCATTCCCTAAAGACACAATGTTTTTTTTTTTTGTTCTAAAACCCGAGAATATATATTACCAGCTATCAATATGTGGCTGGTGTTGTTTTCACCTTGTGACTGAGTGTGTGTGTGTGTGTGTGTGCTGTAGTCGGAACTACCACAAAGGCAGCACTAAGTACTTTGCCAAGTTCTTATGTCTTTCTGTCTGAATATCTCTGGATTGTTTTTTGTCAACGTGCTAGTGTGCACGAAAAAGATGTGTAGCTGAGATCAAAATGACGGTCAAGTATAATAATGGGTGTCATCTGACCCATGAGTACTAAGTAAAAGGTGCCAGACATAGGGATGTCAGGTGGCTTATAATAAATGGGCAAATACTGTAGGCAGAGTAGGCACTATACCTGGACTGTAGGTAAATCCTGAGGTGAACACTATTTTACAACCAGTTAGTTTTAGTTGAACACTATATTACTAGTGGCAACCACAACTGGGGTAGTTCATAAAAGGCAGATGTAGCCCTAGTGACATTACCCATTGGTTTGTGAAGTGCCTATATGAAGCATTATGGCTGTCACCACCTTTGTTTTTTGAAACCAGATGTGAGACTCACTGAGAAACTCAGAACTTGTCAGTGACAAGATAGCCACACACTAAATGATAGTTTAAGGCCATCATTTACACAATCTTTTATTAAATAAGATTTGAACCTTGTGACTGAAAACTCAATAAAAACATGTTTACTGAAAGGAACTGCCCTGATGTGACTCTTGAAGTAAATGACAGCCTCTAATCATCAAGTGCTTTGAAGACTTCATAGGTTGCTATACCACCCAGGAGCTGACACTCGCAGCTGTTGGATGATGCCATACAGATAGGTTGTTTGATAGCTCCCATTCTTTTTACAGCAGCTAAAGTTCTTGTGATTGGCAAGAGGCAAATGTTCTATGGACATTGCAGTCTGTAAAGAGTTTGACACCCCCACTGATATACATGGATTATATCAAAAGCATCCTCTAAACAGTTAGATGCACATCCTGAGTGCTTAGGTCTCAAGGTCCATGTTGAAAGTCATATTAACTAAGCCAATCAGGGCCCTTTGCAAAGCCACCACAGTCATCACATCATCACAGTCAGTTAAAAACATTTCTACCTGCTATACAAACCATATTCAAAGTCTGGGACACATGTATATACAGTTGACCTATGTGACAAGCACATGGAATGTACAAGTCATTAGAGAGCTTCTGGAAGATCAGGAAGCAGGACAAGCATATTTCTCTGAAATGTTTAACAGATTTAAGAAACACTGAAGAGAAATAAATGGAAATCAGAAGAAGCAGTCAAGCATCCAATCAGCAGGCTGAGACATCCGGTAAGACCCACTCTGGCAGGACTGACCTCATGTGGATTCTACTGGATAAACTCTGGTTCTCAGCATGAAAGCAAAGTAGAGAAGTGGTTATTACTAACATGAACAACATTGAAGAAGCAGGTAATTGTAAAAAGGCAGTAAAGTAAAGTCAGATCAATTTATGACAGCCTTCCAACTCAAGAGACCAAACCTTTATGTCTGGATAAGAAACGGTCTGCAGTGTAATACCCCAAATGCAAATTCAAGCCCACAGGACATCATCTTTAGCTACCTAAGATGCCACTTGCTCAAGGCAGACACAGGTGGAGGAACAAGCAAACTAGTATTGATCCTGGAAGCAAGGAGACCTGTGCATTCTCATCCCAGAGCATCAAATGTTGCCATCCTGTCTCCTGCTGACAAATTATGGACAAGATGTCCTTTGGTGTTTGTGTCTTGGCACACTGGCACATCAATATTGTACTCTGTGAGTTAACTGTAGTCTTCTAAAAAGTCCACACTGGGCGGATGGAGGAGTGAAGTTTGTCAACCAAGGAAACGTTTTGTGTTCTGTTTGGGAGCTTTGCATTTTGAATTTTTTTTTTTTTGTTTTCAGTTGCTTTTTAGTTTTCCTTTTACTCACTCACTGTGTGGAGTTCTCTCTGTGATATATAGGTTGTCTCCGGGTACTCCGGCTGCCTCCCACAGTTCAAAGACATGGTTGTTAGGCTAACTGGTGATTACAAATTGACCGTAGGTGTGAATGTGATGGTTGTCAGTCTCTATGTGTTATCACTGCTACAAGCTGGTGACATGTCCAGAGTGTACTTCGACTTTTGTCCTATGACACCTGGAATAGGCTCGCTTAGGATGATGAACCAAAAGTAGTGTATTAAAGGAAAAATAAGTAAACCACCCTATCCACTGGTACACTGATGGTACAGAGGCAGGGTGGAGGACAGTCAGTTACCCTGTTAGTGACTGGATGCAAAGGCTTTGTGGGAAAGTTTATGCAGCACTTCCTAAGGAAGTTAGGGCGTCCGGACCCAAACACCGTAGAAGGCTTTGAAAGATTCAATTCAATTCAATTTTATTTATATAGTGCCAAATCACAAAGATCTATCCAAGGATTGGAATATTTTGACTTCCTGCTTAGAATCAGAAAAAGGGGTAAGATCTGAGAAAAAGAAGGAGCATAGTCTAGTTACAGGGCAGACCCGACCAAGGAGGTGTCCAGTTGTTTTGGCAAGAATAAAAATGTCTCTGTATTGCATGGTTATTACAGAGAGTCTCATGCTAATTAAGACAGCAAGCTTCTTTTGAAAAGATTATCTAATAAACAGAGTACACATTTCTGTTGGGTAGATTGATTTTTATGTATTACCCAAACAAAAATCTGAAATTAATGGGTAGCATCCTTATCATTATCAACAGTAGTTATTCCACTCCCTGTATGAGAATAAATGCATGTTGTTGTTTTTCCAAGATATTACATGATATTTTACGTATCTACTGGATTCCCTTAGAATAAAAAAGGGGTAAAATATTACCCAGTTCCAAAGAAAGGAAAATGACAAAAAATAAAAAACAAAACACAAACCATTTTACCAGCTTAAAACATTTGAAGCAGTGATTTGATATGTATTCATGTATTATAATGCATAATTTACGAGTTTTAAAAGGATATATACAGATCATTTTTGTTAAGAGAATGGATAGTGGGTGAAAAGAGAGAAAACAAAATGAACACTACTTGAGAACAGCAAAAGAGCAAGAATGGCAAAAAAGAAGTGTAGGGAAAAAAGAAACAGTCAGAGGGTAACAGCACACCTTAATTTCCTCATTGATTAACCCTGCTAATGTGCTAATCTAGCCTGGTACACTTTCTCTCTGCAACACCAGCCTCATCAAGAGCCAATTAGCTCCTCTGCAGCCCACGGCCATCCATCATAACAAGACAGACACACTCATCTTTTCTCCTTAATGTTGCAACACACAACAGCCCTCTACAGTCAATACACCTCCCCATGCAGAACTACTGCAGAATCAATAGGCCATGGGAATTGCTATAACTCGAACAAAATTCATACACTTATTCATAAGTTGGCTGATGCAAATACTGTACTGTTTATTTGTGGTTACTCTTTTCAAAAAGCCTAACAAGAGTCAGGGTTCAACTTCCACTACTGACAACTTTTAAAGAAAATGCCATCAGTGTAGTATCTGACATCCAGGACTGAGTTAATACTAGAATAATGACATTTGTAGCTCAAACACAGTTCCAGTGCATTTTTTTCTGGGTGCCAGTCAATCTTTGTGCATCTCTTTGAAAATATGCCGATTTTAAACATCCATCTGTGCAGAGGTGGGTGGAGAGGCTCAGATGAGGTTGTTTATTATGTGGTGTTAATCATGTTGTTAGAATAATGGTAAAAAAAAATGCAGAATTTTCTATTTTCATTTCTATAGCCAGTATCTACATATTTGTGTCACAAACCACTTGTGTTTCAGGAAGAGAAGTCCCTTAGTTTCTCCATTTCCATTCATCCATATATTTTCTTCAACTTATCTGGAGTCGGGTTGCAGGGTAACAGGCTAAGGAGGGCATCCCATATGTCTTTGTCCACAGCAATTTTTCCCAGTTCCTCCTGCAGGATTCCTAGACACTCCCAGGCCAGATGAGTGAGTTCTGGGTCGGTTTCAGCGTGGCATGCCCAGAAAACTCTGAGAGGAAGTTCCCTGGAGGAGTCCTGATCAAATGCCCAAACCACCTTAGCTACGTTCTTGGCTCCTTTAGACGTGAAGGAACAGTGGATCTACTCTGAGTTCCCCCAAGATTTCTGAGGTCCTCACCCTATGTCTAAGGCTTTGCCCAGTCACCCCTACAGAGGAAACTCATTTTGGCTGCTTATATCCACAAACTTGTTCTTTGGGTCATTACCAAGACATCATGACCATAGGTGAGGGTTAAAAGATAAAATATGGTTTTATCTTCAGTAGAGCAAAACAACAAAAAAAAAAAGAAAGAGCGCTTTCTCCAAGACGTTGGGAGAGGTGTACCATAGTGTTATTCTGTTTATGAGAGATCTATGAATTTGAGAAGCAGCACCGTCAGTAAGAATACAGGTAGAGAATTATGAAAACAGATTTTTTTAGACAAACTTGTAGTGTGAACAAACAATTCATGAGAAAACAGTTTTGTGTGAAGAACTTTTACAAAGAACTTTTTTTTAACTTTCTTTTGTTTAAGTAGAGTAATTTTATTCATAAAAGTGAAAAATAAAGTTATCCTTCCAGTATACCAATATTCAGCTTTGTTTTATTTTTAAAGCGTATTCATGTTTGATATCTCTCCATAGAAGAAGATTAACTCATTGAACTTTTATTCATTTTATGCATTCATTTTTTATTCTAGCTAAATGCAGGGCAATGATTTGGAAAAAAACATATTTCAAGTAAAGCTTTAATATTAAGGGGCTGTGTATGTGTGCTGACATTGCTCTCATCTGCATATTTCACTTATATTAATGCACTGCACCTACACAAACCTTCTCACACACAGCCACGTGCCATCTGTCACTTCAATGACTAGTGCGCACTGTATACAGTATTATCATAGCAAGATGACAGGCAATTCCCTCCTTCTTGCCCTGAAAGCACAGACTGTAACATGTTACATGTCTGCACATTTAAACTGTATTATTTTCATATCATTGTCAGAAGAAAAGAAAGCACACAGTTCAGAGGAACCAACCATTTATTATTCCATATTATTCTTGCAAAGGGTAACTGACAGATGCAAAGCCAGGGTAAACCATCGACAGGGTAATATGTAGACTAATTTTTAAGATACAAAATTACACTCTCAGCAAATAATTTATCCAGTTCACCTGGAATACATTTCCCAACATTGTGGGAGGAAACACACAGAGTAGAGCCTGCCAGCCCCACACAGAAAGGTTTGAGGATTCAAAACAGCAGTGGTAGTAAAGCCATCAACTTCTTACTATGAGGCAACAGTACCAAACACTGTCACCCTCACCAGTGTAAAACTTTCTAAAATGAATAATCAAAATATATGCTCCCAGTAAAGTAATTTCTCTGCAGAGGAGCATTTAAGTATATGCAAACCGGTTAAGGGTTCCTCAGATTTTGAAATGATGTTCTCCTGGGTGTGTATG
This sequence comes from Paratilapia polleni, assembly GCA_015106735.1. NCBI lineage: Eukaryota > Metazoa > Chordata > Actinopteri > Cichliformes > Cichlidae > Paratilapia > Paratilapia polleni. The sequence continues at coordinate 5,158 of VUQI01040092.1, read as the reverse complement.
GCATGCTGTGGACTGAAACTTGAGAGGTAATTGGATAGCAGAGGGTTCCTGAAGGAGCTTGGGTGTAATTTCTAATCAGCAGCAGACTTTCAAAAGATGGTCTCTAAAGAGTCCAGGTGGACTCTTGAAACTACATTTTCATGAGACCAACACAGATTTATTTGATGAGCTTTTGCACAGATTCATGAATATAAGATTTTCAGGTCATTTTGCTCTGAGGAGATCGAAAGTATTTCCATCATGTTAAGAAAACTTTTACAAATATGACTGACAAGTAGCTGTGAGGACTGTTTCTGGACATTTGGGTGCCCTAGGCAAATGTCTACTGGCTACTGTTCTTTTAGAATATTTATTTTGAATTTAACTTAAATTAATTTCAGACACCATCTGTTTTGCATCATGTCATCACAACCATCTGTCAAGGAGAAACTTAGACCTGCACTGAAATGTATTAAGTTGCTTTAGAGCTCAATACCTGTACTTAAAAAAAATATTGCATCCTATGCTATTTCATATAGTAATTTACTCCTTTCTATAATCTTCACAGAATGTCAGTGGACATTATCCACTTCTTACCACTATAGTGGTAAGAAAGTGTTCAGGTCATTGTCTGGACCTGTTTTAGGGTGTACTCACACTGTACCATGCCAGAACGCATTTGAACCCCAAAGTCCAGTTGATTGCTGTGAGCTGTGCCCTGGGCCCAGGTGTGATTCAGTTAGGGAGACAATCAAGCTCGAGCACATTACGAGGCAGCTGTGCATAGTGTGAGTATACACTTAGACAAACACTTGTTAGTCACAGAATATCACAATACTGACAGCTTTAGAAGTGTGGTTGACTTACGAAATGGGAAGAGGTGCAAGATTATGCTCTGCGCACATTGAAACTTACACACTGAAACTTACTGCTATCTTGTGGCTGAGCGAGTCACTTGCTCACAGCACTGTGAGTGGAGCTTTAAAAAAGCATAGTTAATGGTTAAATTTGCCTCAATCAGTGAACAAGGCTCTGATGTTCTTTTAGAAAGCTTGAAAAAGTCCTGCAAGACAACAAAGCAAAAGAAAAACAAACAAAAAAAAAAAAAATCATTCCACCTGGCAAACAGGACACAGTGTGGTTTTGTGAATGTCTTTTCAGTGCCTATTCAGTGGGCACTAAAAACTGTATATCTTATATAAATCTCAACACCAGGATATGGGTTACAAGACTGCAAAAATACTCCAACAGCTGAAGGTGAGAGTTGCTTTGTGTGTATATTGTGTTGGAGTTGTCTACCAGGAACTCAATCCTTATGGAAAACAAGAGTCATTGCTGTCTGAAATACAAACTCAACTGGCACAAACAAAGATTGTGGCTAGAAGCGTTTTTTTTTTTTTGTTTTGTTTTTTTTAAAATCCGTTCATGCGTAGTAAATTGGCTTATAGTAGCTAGTCTTCTCTCTTAGAATAAAAAAAATGCCTCTATAATCACAGCCATAAAACTCTATTTTTGGATGTCTTGACAAAGACAAGAAACCTTGAGGTAGGAAATTATGGTAAACTTCCTGGTGATCAATATGAGTGGTGCAGTACAGGACCAGCTGTGTTATCTATGCTTTTCCCTCTCCATCTGCTGACACTACAGCTGAGCTGACACACTCCCACTTCACTGGCTGTTACTTCCTGACACACACACACACACACACACACACTTTGATTTTTACACAAACATCACAGCTGTGTTTGGGCTGTTTATTTTTAGGACATCACTTCTGATTGATGTGGCTTCAACACCTTTTATACTGTGACAGTTCATTTAAGTTGAAAGTTGAAATATATTGAGCTACACTGTGCAATCAGCTTTTAATATATCGTAAAGTGCTTGATATGTAACTGATTTCTTATGTTTTGTAGTCATTATTGTTATATAGAGGCACATCCAATGCAAATATATATATGTATATATGTGTATGTATGTATATATATATATATATATATATATATATATAGAGAGAGAGAGAGAGAGAGAGAGACAAAAAAAA